>BQKZ01000581.1:0-27376 GCA_036244855.1 Temnopleurus reevesii | reverse complement strand
CCCCCCCCCCCCCCCCGGTATCTAAAAAGCACTCTTTTTTTTTACATCTCTTTTAAATACTTCTCAAAAGTCACTAGGGTATTCATATGCCTCATGTACCAAAAATTGTGTAGCAATTAAGGTTTTTATGTACACTGCACTGAAGTATTAATGCCAATATCCAGACGTCTACTAACATACTCATGGCAGTTTTGAATAGACATATTTAAAAATATCACTTTGTTTAACGCCTTTACTTTGGCAAAGCTTGATTTTCCTGAAAATATTGTGAACCGCATTTGTATTAAAAGATACCACTTTATATTTAGACCATTGCACACTTGAATATCTAGATTGGCGAATGGTGAATTATATGGTGAATATACCATATACCGAATTATGCATGGTAAAATGACGCAGTCTGTACATTATTGAACCAAAAATTGAACGGTTCACTAATTTATCTTCATAATGTTCATACTTTTGATATTCTAGTTCGGGTCGGTTGATTTGTTGGCTGTTTGGGTTTCTCTTGTTGTTGTTTGTGTTTGTTTGAGTTTGTATGTCCCATATAGATTCCAGCATGGTTGTTAGCTCTCACTCTTTATTTCTACAAAATATTCAAAACAGTGTCAGGGAAACCCTTCATATCTTGACTTTATTTCTGTTTAATAACTAGCCTTGATTCAAATGGCAAGGGAGAAATGGATTCACCCGAATGCTATTCCCAAGGGACTGATTCGAACAGGGGACATAGCTTCATAATTACAGAGCGGCCAGGGGACAAGACAGATTTAATTACGTTTCATTGCCCATGATAAGTATGCACAATGATCCTTCCATGGTTTGCACAGTAGCAGCCAGTCACTGTTCATTAAGTTCTTCAGGGGTATATTTACGATTCTTCTTCAATCATAAATACGGGGTCTCTTTTAATCTAATATAAGTTGGACTTAAGAGCGTGGAAAACAATCGAGGCAAATTGAAATTGGGGGCTTCATTTGATTAAAATTCAGAAGAGAATTGTACATTGAGTATCTTTACGCTACCTTTACGCTACAGTGACTAATTAATGATGAGCAATTTATTGGTTTATTATACGGTCCAACATAATGATTGCCCCTTTGATCAATTAATAGGTAGTTGTTCGCCGTAGTTAAGAAGTAAATAACTTGGTCAGCAAAAATTACAAACGTCTCATTTGGGGAAAAATTAATGAGTTGAGGTGTCGCTGTCTAGTTGTTATCCTTAGATTTCAATCACAACATCCCTGGTTTAATCAAAATGACCGAGTCGGATACGTTGGTAGTAATGATAGTAAGAATAAAAGATGCAATCTATATTGCGCTGAATCCATCCTGTTGGATGTTCAAGGCGCAGTTAGAGAAAAGTAGAGGAAAGTTGTAGGAAAGAAGAATGGTAGAAAGGAAAACAAATACTGTTTGAGTACAAAAAGCAGTAATTAAAAGAAAATGCAGAATATATGAGAGAGCAAAGTGGGTGGGCCACCAAGAGACGCGCGCACCCACCCCCCCCCCCCAAAAAAAAAAGGGGTAAAGCGCGATATACTTACCAAGATTAATTAAGTTTGGAAAAAATATTGCAGTAATATTTGATATGGCCTTTTTATGCAGTCATAATTAATATGTAAAATTAATATACGATTTTGATGCGCCTTAAGCTTTCTACAATTATGAGAATGCCTCAATTTCTTTACGACCCGGAGTGGTCTTATTTCTTCGCACAAGAAAGCTTACCCTAAGCAGGTTCCGTATTTTGATGAATATATATATATATATGGATATTTCGAATATCAGTGCATTTGGTTGTTTGTATTTACACGTTATTTATAGGTCAGCCATTTTCAGCATTGAGAAAGACAATGACTATTTTGAGCTGTTAATACACTATCACCATCATCATTATTGCGAATTAAAAACTAAACCAAAATGATGATCCCAACACGTCAATTTGTCGTCGCAAATCCATGAATGATTCGATCCGTTATAAGGGCAGATATTTTAAAATAATTATTATTGATGTGAAATGAATTTCAGTTCTACAAAATCTTATGAATAATGCCACTCAAAATAGAAATTGAATTTCACGAAGACGAGGTACAATATACGATCCAGGGGCCAATTGCGCGAATTTATCTTCTTCTTGCTAAGCTGTCTTAATTTTTTTTGTCAACCTCATAATATAGACATAATTAACGTTTGTATCTATGTAACGAGGGTGACTCAAGAAATCAAGACGTCCCAGCAAGAAGAGGATAGATAAAACCATTTCGTGCATTGGCCCCAGCATTTTATTCCGAAAGAGCGCTGCCAGTCGTATACAGAGATGTTAACCGTTCCAGAATATGCCTGTGAAAAATTAAAATATACAGAACGAAATAGCTGAACAAAAGTGAGAGCAGGTATGACAACAATAACTAGTTCTCAGACATTTGCTTGTAATAAAAAAAAAACGTTGAATTCATATGAAAATAAACAACTTATTCATATTCTAGAATGGTTGGCATCTCTGGGTACGGTGTGATCTTGTGTCATGTTTACCAGCGGAAAGACACGAAATGGAGACTGCTCGCTAATTTCCTGTGTCGGGATAGACTTTCTGCCGTAAATCCGTTGTTCTGATTGCCTGAAATCCTTGTCGTCTCAATACACATGGTTTCATGGTCTCGGGTTTTTCACGGCCCTGTCACACATGTAACGTTCAGTCACATTTGTAACGCTCAATTAAACATTTGCTCTTATACTGAACGTTTGCCCAGTGCAGGGATAACGTTTCTGTCGTAAATCCGTTGTTCTGATTGCCTAAAATCCCTGTCGCTTAAATACATATGGTTTCTTAGTCTCAGGTTTTCACTGCCCTGTCACACCAGTGACACAAAGTCACACTTGTTAGGCTCAATTAAACCTACGCGTTTATAGCGAACGTTTGCTCAGTGAAGGGATACCCTTTCTGCCGTCAATTCTGATTGCCTAAAATCCTTTTAGTCTCAATACACATGGTTTCTAGTATCGGGTTTTCACGCCCCTGTCACATATGGGACGCTATAAAGTCACCCATTATTTTAATGATAAATCACACTTTTATGTTCATAGCCAACGTGTGTCCAATGTTCTAAGTTTTGTTGTCTTTTTCACAAATTAAAATATAAAAACGCTATTTTTTTCTTAAATCGGAAAATAAATACAATACAATTCACGCTCCCTATTGTCTTCTCTTTTTTCTTTTCTTTACCTTTTCCCTTCCTGGACTCATTCTGCTTTTAGTTCATTTTAGAATTCGATTTCACGCTATTTTATACATCATGGGAATTCATAAGCCCGTCCTTTTCCAGGAGATCTTTATTGTCTCTATTTGTTGCCCAAGGAAGGTTTAAAATTGTAAATCGTCAGCCCGAAAGCCACTGTGAATATGTTTAGCATCGTGGACAGAAAACTTGAATTTCAATCAAAATCCTTTCAGAATGAGCNCTATCTGAGCTCATCCTTCTTCAATTTTCAGACACATACGAGCTTTAATCTTTGTGTTCTTGGCGATTTTGTGTATCAATGTAGGGACTATTTTCGTCATATACATAAGTAAACTGTGTAAATCACTGAAATGAATCAAGACAAGTTTTTCCTCCCCCGCAAAGTTATTGATCCCGGCCGTGTTTGGGAGGGGGTGGACAAAAAGTTTTAACATGAATTTGTGCAAAGGCGAAGTTGAATGTAATGTTCAATTATCTGTACCTGTATTCTCCATCAACTTAGTTCTCGATTGAGGTATAATGTAGGCATTTGCGAATTCGGTCAAGCTGAGGACTTTAAACCTATGCGTTTATAGCGAACGTTTGTCCAGTGCAGCGATAGACTTTCTGCCGTAAATCCATTGTTCTGATTGCTTAAAACCCTTTTCGTCCCAATACACATGGTTTCTTCAGGGAGTTGTGAATGTTTAAAATCCCAAATCCCTGGTTTCTTCGTTTCGGGTTTTCACGTTCCTTTTACACATGAAATGCTAAGTCCCTCTTTTATGGGTAAATGATGATAATAATAAGAAGAAGAATATTTATAATAATGATAATAGTAATAATAGTAATAATAATAATGACAATGATGATGATAATGACAATAATGATAATAAAGATAATAATAATAATAATAATAATAATAATAATAATAATAATAATAATACTTGGGTCGGGTGCAGCATAATGTCAATAAATTTCTTGCGGAATGAAATTAACGTCAAGGGTGGGTTTCGAACTTATGACCCTACGAAATTAAAAGGCAAGAGTCAGAACCAGTACACCACGGCGCTTTCTTTATGTTCATAACCAACGTCTGTTCAGTGTTCTTGAAAGTTGAAAGAGTGAACGCAGAGTACACGGATAAGAGACGCTTAGCTGATGATAACGCGTGCGTACATTGAGAGCCAGCCAGGTCAACTTGCATTTGAAAGCATGTCAAAGGGCTTTAAGATTAGTGAGGGTCCCTTTACGGAAAACCCTCCTCAAGATTTCTTTCTTGTTCTCGCTCTATCTCAGTCTATCTGTCTTGCTGTCCTTTGCTTGCTTCCTATCGTCTTATCTACTGTTACGATTGTCAACTTCCTGGGTTCATCTTATTTTCGCTCATGTTTAGAATTCGATTTCACGCTATTTTATACATCATGGGAATTCATAAGCTCGCCCCTTTTCCGGGAGATCTTTATTGTCTCTATTCGTTGCCTGAGGATGGTTTAAAATTGTCAGTCTGCAGCCCGAAAGCCACTGTGACTATGTTAAGCATCGTGGACCCAAAACTTGAGTTTCAATCAAAATCCTTTCAGATTGAGCATGACTTTGTTTACATCCCAGTGGAGACGAGGAAACCTAAAACTTTACTCTTTACTATGACGATTGCCCTGGTTAGAAACATTACAACGATTTGTTCTTGTCGTGATGACGAATGGGAATTCGATGAGGATGGAAGGGCTGGGGCCGTCCCTCCCACCATTGTCGACACATGCATATAGATAAGGATTGCACTGATTTTAACACGATATAAACTATTTCCGTAAAATAAAGTGGGTTATGGGACAATCTCCGTACGCCATATATTGAACTGTGCAGACACAACAATCACAAGTCGGGTCCGATTTGAATAGCATTACAAAGGAGCATTGAATTGGCGTTCGACTTACCCTTGCGTGCGGAAATAGATTATATCTATTATATTACTTGCTCGTTGATATTCAATCCAAATTGTGTCCCAAAGGAAAGGAGATTAGAGTAGATAACGGTTGTTTTAATGTGATTTATTGTTAATAGACACGCTAATAGATATCCTTGTCGGTCTATTGTCCTTGTGTGTCAGCATGGTCCATAAGCAGCAGTAATAATGAGAGCCATTAATTAAATTAAAGGGGAACCAGCCCCTGGAAATATTGTGCTGCTAGCCGAACATATGCAGTGTGTATTCAACCAATTGTTAAGCTCATTATTGCATTAGCTTCAGTCAAACATCTTAAACCCATGTCCAAAACCCTGACACCTTAAAAATAATCTCATAAACCAACTATGATTATAAGACTTGGGCTATTCCAGGAATTAGCCATGGCACTATACTCCCATTATAGATCTTAGTTGTGAATTTCGTGTCTGAGCCTTAAATACGATTGTCAGGATTTAGCAGTGTTGGCGATTCCATATGGATGTTTACGGAATTACAAGCCATTTTGAGCTGCACTTTTGTTTGTCATACGTCAGTGTGTTTTTTCTAAATATCTTTGTATTGCTTTATATCCTTTATTTTACATAGTATTGTTTTGTTTCGTTTCTTTACATGTATCATGTTATGATTTGTGATTTGTGTAAAATAAACTTGAAATTGAACTTGAATAGAATTTCGATGGTTGAAAAACTCTTACAATGTAGTATGAATTAAGTGCTACCATATCAAACATAAAGAAGAAAATGTTATATCTTACGTATGGACGGGTCGACGTGGAATTACCCCTTTGCGTTCTTTCAATAATTTTTGATTCGGTGATGAATGGATGTGGTATCTTTATTAAAAAAATATGAATATTGAATGTGGTAGCCCTGCGTTGCAAGACCCATGGATTAAAAAATATATATATATAAATCTTTAATTGGCACCATGGTAAAAATCTAGTAATCACTGCTTCTACAAACATATACGTATATAGGCAACATTGTATTCCATTGTATTCAATTGAAATATTCTGAAATTTGAATTTAATGAAGAAATAAAAAACATTACAATTAATTGTGCAATACATGATTCTTTTCTCCGCGTATCTGCATTTTTGTATGTACACACTCAAAAGCTGAGAAAATGTTTACCCAGCACTGGGAAACTTACTGTCCAAGTGACGACTATTTATTGAAATATTTCCGTCTTGTGGTGGAATATCAAAATTTTACCATAATTTGAATATGCGCTACATAAATATAGGCTAAAATGTACCACTGCAACTTGTATTGGAAATGCAAAATTCAACCATAAGTTGGATGTATTTTAACCAATAGTTGTGTGGGCAGCATGTTGCCCTGTGTCGGGCAAACTTTCAAGAGTGTGCTTAGTTTTGTGCAACGCCCCCAAGGTGATTTGCAGACGCGACACGTGATGCCTTGATTTGCTTTATTGACCCAGGTTTGTATTTTGCACGANAGATTCCGGCGACCGCACGGCATGCTACAATTGACTTTTCAATCATTTTCGACCGCTGCCCGGCCGGGACCCGCGAATTTCGTACGGGAGCCGGGACATTTTCCACTCACCGTACGGTTACCGGAAAGCTGAGTTGCATGCGTTTAATTTTCCCAGCAGTTCTGCTGATCGTGAGATCGAAAAAGCCAGGAAATAGGCAGGAATTAAGAGCCCGCAGGGTTCCGCACGGGACCCGTTATTACGTCAGCCGGTGCCCGGACGGATCCCGTCCGATTTTGTATGACTTATCCCTTAAGTTAAAGGACGGCACGTATTTACCCCGAGGCTCAAGGAGAAATGTTGTGAGCAGAGACAACCACTTTAAATTGCCTTTATCAATCTTTATTAGAGGTGTCAATATTATATTGTAAGTCTATAAGTAAATATTTCAGTCATTTTTTAAAAAATGTTGATTTTCATTTACAACATCAATGCATAGCCCCCCCCCCACACACACACACATCCTCCTCCGACGATCAAACTTTTCTTGCGCCCCCCCCTATTGGGAAATCCTGAATACGCCCCTGTATTTTTATCCAAATTGTGTCTCAATGTAAAAGCCGACTCACATACCTTTGCGTTTTTTAGCCTGCGTCGGCCCAGCGTTTTTGGAAATTAAAAACCCACCCTGGACGCACAGTATACGCTGATCAGGCGGTGGACTGACGTAAGGCCTGCGCTCAAGGAGCGTACGCCGAGCGTCAGTCCACCGTATGACCTGCCTCTTTGTGCGTCCAGAGAGCATTTTCAATTTCCACAAACGCTGGGCCGACGCAGACTAAAAACGCAAAGATGTGAGTCGGCCTTAAACGTAAATGATTGTAGAGGATAATAAGAAGGGTTTTTTTTTCATGTGATTTATTGTTATTAGACACTTTAATAGATATCATTGTCGGTCTATGATATAGACGGCCTTGTGTGTCATCATGGTCCATACGCAGCAGTAATAATGGGTACTACCGACGAGGCCGACATTTTGAATAATTGGTGCACGAAATAGACATTACATAAACACGGATTAGAGTCAGACAACTCATTGATCCGACGAAATTATAAAAACGCACCTAATTACGACCGAACTTAAATTTGCAAATGAGACCGACTCTAGGTAAAATTGGTCTATTAGTCCGACAGCACTATATTTACGTTAGTCGGTTTTGTAGGTCTGTTTGCGTGCTGTCGGGCTCAAAGCAAATAATTTGTCAGTGTCGATCTTGCGAGCGTGAAAGTAAANATCCAGAGATCGTGTAAAATGCAAATCCGGAAACCCTGAGCCTGCCCATATCTCCCAAAAGGGAATAAATCCGAATACTCTTGAAGAGAAAAAAAGGGTGAAGCTGACAAATATTGTCACGATAGCCAAAGGGTTATGTAAAAAATCCAAACTTAACACATGAATTGGTACCGTATCTTATTGAAAAGCATGTTAATTGTATTGAATTGACCGCCTTTCATCATTACAAGTGTAACTGTAGCGATGGTTTCGTGCAATATTATCATTTGGCTTTGGAAAATCACGGTTAATATTATCATTTCATTCGTTTGTTTATCCACACCTTTGTTGTTATTTCATTATCATTTATTATTAGATTATTCTCTTCTTTTTTTTCTTTTATAAGATATAATATCTATATTTTTTGTTTGGATTTCTTTAAGGCTTAGGGGAGGGGATTTGAATGTCATTTGCCAATCATTTAAACAAGGTTACCAACAAGACAAATGCATTTCAATTTCCAAAATCTCATAGCATATTTTGACTCAAATATTTCGTTGTCTTACAGTGATTTTCGGGGATATAGTTCATTTCCACTGAAATCAAACCATGACAACTTACACATTGAGGTTTATCATGTTCATAGCCAATGTCTGCCGAGTTTTCATGACGCCCTATTAAGGCAGAAATATTGAGAAACGACGCTTGTCCAACATGTGAAAGCGCTCGTCTACGTGCTCGACGTAGACGTAAGCAAGGTGTTAATTATTCCGTATATATGCGTTCATGGAGCGTCATAAACGCCAGGAAGACGTTTGTTATATCCGCAAACGTGTTAATCAGCCTTAACTTTTAGAACACAAACATTGCCTGAAAGACATCTATGGCCTGCAAAATATATGATGTAATAAAACTTACGATAGATTAAGTATAATGTGAAGTGAATGTGTACCGACGAGACATTGCAAAATTAATCGCCCCTGGAGGTGTATCATACAGATTTACCATTCATTGCCATTTCAGCATTGAATTCACCTGGTATTTCTACATCTCAGTTCAGTTGAAGTAAAAACAGTAGAATTTCGTTAACGCTTCTCAGCTTTGAAAGCAAAATATTTTCCGATCAATTTACCCTTTTCATCCACAGTGCTACTGGACGTGGTGAGAATCATTCACGCAAACACTACACATGGTGTAACGAGCCCTCAATCATGAACAAAAATTTAAGCGCAAATCCACATCATCTATTACCATGGTAACAGTCTCCAGATTTCCTTCTTTTGTTAGGAATGTCACTGGATGAAGAAGTATCGAACGTCAAAGATTGCGTAAAATACAGGATGCTTGTATGGCATAGGTGTGATAATACTAATTTATGATGCTTATGGAAACATATTGGAGGCTGATTTGTTCAGTATTTTGAAGATGAATTAAAAAATGCAGGGGGTGGATTAAAAATGTGTCAATATAGGGGTGTGGAGATGCCTGGACAAGACCAAAGGAAGAAAGAGAAATCTTCACTTTCTTCGGTTCATGGCATAAAATATTAGAACGAATTGCCTCCTAGAATATGAAAGCAGCAGGGGCCTCTGGATCAGTGATTGGAATATCTTTGCGTTAACCTCATTCATTTATCTTGAAAAAGGTCGATTCAGACACACTATTACAAAATGTGTAGAAATTTAGATAAAAGGCACTATAAAGCGATACATGAGATTCTAATATTCATTTAAAATAAAAATATCTTCTCATGTCTCATTTTATATCATGTTACTCAGATCTTCAAATTATAATTTGATGTGTGTACAAGAAGAATATTCTGCGGACAACTGCTTATTTACATGATCATGTTGTGGATGAGTAAAAAGAATAATTAAAGACTGTTGTCAGAGTTAAATTCCCCGTTGGCCACCTTACAGATATTCTAGGCCCATTTTGGAACCGGTTCGGGTATTTATTTGACGTGGGAAAAGAGTTATTTTTTTGAGGGTTCAAAGGAAGTGAAACTGTTCCAGTGTTACGGCCCGGAAGCGAAACGATTCTACACGACTCTTTGTTCAGTTTACAGTTAGCTGCCTATGAACAAAAGGTCGTGTTGAATCGTGTTCAGTCGGGGCCTCTATGTAACTCGGGGCACTAGAGTGCATGTTAACCCATTGACTGCAGGACTCGGAATTCCCTGCACAAACTCTATGAGAATAACATTACTCAGTAGTCATTGTGTTTAATTTTTGTGAGACATATTCATTTATAGAACAATTTTATCTCTGTTTTTTTTTCAGAATGATCGTATCGGCTGGTGGTCAATTTTTGCACTATATTCATCCGACCCAATTTCTCGATTCGCCTGAATGGGAGGCAAGTCTCGATGGGACAAAAAGTAAATTCCAGGTGAGAAGATTGGGGCCAATTGCACGAAACGGTCTAAGCTATCTCTTTCTTGCCAAGTCTTGGTTATCCTCTTGGCGTAGACGGTTAACAATTAATACGTCTATGTTAAGAGGATAACTTAAGAAGTAATGACATCTTAGCAACAAGATAGCTAGGACCAATTGGCAATTGGCCCTTGCATGCCGAAACATTGATGCATTGCTGGACTTTCCAGACGATATCATTTTAATTTGATTCTATATTTTAACTGCAAATTACCACTTCATCGATTTCTTGTGACAGAAGTTTCAGTTCATAGTCACGTATTGGAAGAAGCCTTTCATGATTATCATGATGATATCATCGTCGGTCTCGTCGTCGTCGTCATAATCATCATCAATTCCATCACTATAATCAGTACCATCATCCTCATCAATGTATCATTATCACCACCAGTATCATAACCATCATCATCATCATCATCGTCGTCATCATCATCATCATCCATTCCATCATTATAGTCATCACCATTATCATCATCATCCTCATCACCATCATCACCATCATCATCATCCATTCCATTCTCATAGTCATCATCATCATCATCATCATCATCACCACCACCATCATCATCATCATTCATCATTACTATCATCATCATCATCATCATCATCATCATCATCATCATCATATCATCATCATCATCATCACCATCATCATCATCCTCATCATCATCATCATCACCATCATCACCATCCATCATTACTATTATCATCATCATCATCATCATCATCATCATCATCATCATCATCATCATCATCATCATCGTAACCTTCATCATCCTCATCATCATAATCATCATTAGTACATGTATTACAAAAAGTCACTCACCCATCTTGGAGTGAAAATGTTCACTATGTACACTAAGCTACTAATGTTCGAGAATTATACAAAAAAAAAACATTAAGCCATCATCCTTCTTCTGTCCTCATCTCTCCCCCTAAAAAAATCAGGTGACGATCACGGCCGACACCGACTGCCGCTACATCCAATGGCGTCGTCGAAAGCTCGACAACTTTCTCCGCCGGGAGCCGTTCCTCCGTTCGGTGTTCGAGACGACCATAGGGAAGGATATCACCAAGAAGCTGTACGGGATCGATGACCCCATGGAGCACCCCATCCCGCCGCCGAAGCAGCGGATCGACACGGAGGCCGTCGATGCTGCAGAAAATGAAGGTTTCAATGTCTTTGTTTTTTTTTTAATTTACCTTAATTACCCAGGGTGGCCGTTCGCTAGCATGGCTGATTTACTTCAGTGAAAGTGCTTTTCATCCAATTAATATCAATAATTTTGTCATCACTGACTAACTGTCGTTGGCGAAAAGCTTGATGAAGCGCCCCTCCCTGCTTCCCGATCCCGACCTCTATAAATGATGATTTTTTTTTCCGAGATCAAACGTCTGTATTATGGGTTTATCCCCATCTCGTCCAATGCCATCTCGTCCAATGACCGTTTCGTCCAAACGCGCTTCGTCTAACATTTGGTGGTCCAATTACCGATTTGTCCAATATTCATTTCGTTCAATAGCCGTTTTGCCCAATAACCAGTTAGTCCAATATCCTGTTGGTCCAATAGCCATTTTGTCCATTAACGTTTGGTCCAATAATCAATTCGTCCAATAGCCATTAAAGCTAACATCACTTCGTCCAATCTGGACAATCTGATGATTGGACAAAGTGACACGAAACAAAGCGCTAATTGGACGAAGTAGGACTAGACCACATGATGATTAGACGAATAGGCAATTGGACAAAATGAAGATGGACCATATGGTTATTGGACAAAATGGCCATTGGACGAACGGGATATTGGACAAATTGGTCATTGGACAAAGCGGCAATTGGACGAAATGTTTATTGGACGAAATGTTTATAGACGAAGTAATGTTGGACGAAGCGCGTTTGGACGAAACGGTCATTGGACGAGATGGCAATTTACCGTATTATGTATACATGAGTATTTTTATTGCTACCCTGTCTACTTGCAAGTTTTGTATCTTCTTTGATAAAGGAAGAAAAATCCACTAACTGTCAGCAGAAGCTACAAAGGATTTGAACGAAATAAATAACTCCCATTTCAAGCAACCATGATTAACGAACGACACTATCATCTTACATTGCTGAGAAATATCAAACAGTTACCAGGTTACGTGTCGCCATTGGGAGGGAAATGAAGTAAAAGGGTGAAAACGTTCTGAGTTCTTTTTTAAATCTAGTTTCTTTTTACGACTTAGATCATTTTTCTTTGGGGGGGGGGGGGCTTGGCAGAAAAAAATGAAGTACATTTCGCGAGAAGGGACAAAATATGCAACCCTTTCTGCCATTTCTCTAATCAGCCTCTGCCAATATTTCACCTCCAGAAATGATATGTGTAGACTTATGCTTTTGTCTTTTCATATTTTCTTAAATCCTCTCCACTCTGCTTCCACTTCGGTTTTGTCTCTTCCCTACTCAAATGATATTTGTCGATTTATGTTTTTGTCGTTTTATCTTTTCTTAAATCCCATCCACTTTATATTTCCACTTCGGTTTTCGCTTCTTAAATCATGGGTTTATGCTTTTGTCTGCTCACCTTTTCTTAAATCCCTTCCACTCAACTGCGATCTTCGGTTTTGTCTGAGCTTACATTTTTGGCAGGATTTCGGATTTAGCGTCTAGACAAGTAATGGGGGATGAATTGATTGAATGCTCTAGTCGTTAGGTCAGGCAATTCAAGTGACGCGGAAGATTAAAATCAAACACTAAAAAGAGTGCCCTGTATCCGCCCATGCACTCAAGCTATTATTACACGTCGCTAGATTTAACCTTACAGCTTACACAATCTAGGACATGGTATACATGTGGTTATAACAAATTATATCTGTAAATAGCAAGTGATTTGATTACATCTCTGTGTAGGAACTATTTGATTCAAACAAATTTGACCTATGTTACAAACACAATGCGGGGACTGCGGAAGAAGGAGGGGGGGGGGGGGGGGCTACATGCAACTACCGTTTTTTTTTTCTAATGTTAATCACCAGCCCCTCTGGGAATCCCCTTCCCCCACTTTCCAAGTAAACGATTCTGAGATTCGGAGTAAATGAAGCTTTCTATCCGTTGAAGATAGATAAGAACCATCATGAGATTATGAGATTATATCACAAAAATCTAAGTACAAAATGTTTTCTGGCATTCCTCGAACATTCCCCTTTTTCCTTAGCGGTGCAGAATATGGCACGCCAAACAGGAAATAAAGGTAATATATATGTTATTATTTTTAATTATGTTTCACTCTAAAAAATATGTTTCACTAAATTCAAAAGATCATTTCACTTCTTATAAAAATGATTTCACTTTCTTAAAAAAAGTGATTTCACTAAAAAATACATTTCACTAAAAATACATTTCACTCTCGATGAAAAAAATATGTTTCACTCTTGATAAAAAAAAAATACGTTTCACTCTCGATAAAAAAAATACGTTTCACTCTTGATGAAAAAAAATATGTTTCACTCTCGATAAAAAAAAAATACATTTCACTCTCGATAAAAAAAAAAAATACGTTTCACTCTTGATAAAAAAAATATGTTTCACTCGAAAAAAAATACATTTCACTCTCGGTAAAAAAAAAAAAAACACATTTCACTGTCGAAAAAAAAAATACGTTTCAGTATTGAAAAAAAACCCGTTCCTCTCCTTGGTCAATCTAGAGATGGCGTGCTTGTGCAATCTCTTGCAGAGCGAGCTCGCTAGATCTACAGCCGACACGCGTTCTTTTAAAGTGTAAAAAGGAAGAAAAGGCCTAAGAAATTAAGTTTTATGCCATTAGGGAATTTCGTTCTTCCCAAATACAATATTTTTTAGTTCATCACATTTAGACCTAGCGTTTAGGAGAAAAACAATTTTGAAAATCCTGGTCAGATGTATCGAGAAATACGCGAGTCGTGAGGTAAATTGAACACACTCGGTGACGTCATGGAAAAAACATTGTTTGAGCGTGTAATAAACGACATACAGTATATTATTGGGCAGGACGGCCGCGGGAGGGGATTCCTAAATCAAACAGCTCAGTAACAAGTTATACTGCATTATGTGGACAATATGGAATTAGAAATGTAAAGAAATAACATCATACTACATATCACTGCCCTTTTTCTGAACATATCACCATTTTATATGCACTAATAAAGTATTTTATGTGTATATGGGATGGTCGAATCGACTCGGGATAAGAGGATTATATGCACGGGTGAACGTGTATTACGTACGTACTCGTGCAAATATACGGCAGTGCGAAGATTCTCAGTTTTGATTACTTCGACGCGTTTATCTGTCATTTTCGAGACTTGTTTATCAGGGTTTTTTTCCGGCAGATTTTTCCCTAACGTAATCAAGTTTTGGTAAGAGGAAGCAGCAAACACTTGGAGTATTATTTCTACCGTATTTGTATCGCCTTTGGTAGTTTTCTTAATCATTTGTGACGTGTATATGGTGACATTTTCGTTTTGGTGTGGACCGTGGGTGTGAAGAGCAGTGTGAACGGACTGTTGTGCGATGGAGCCCCCGCCTGACCGGGGGAGCGAGACGTCGACCGATACATTGCGCTGTATTTTCCCCAAGAACTATATGTACAGAGTATCGGCTGAAACATCAAACTTTGAAGCGGAAAAATGCATGATTATACCGTTATTAAGCCCACTTCCGTCATGAAATCGACACATATACAGAGTGATAGCTTTCTTTAAAGGACATAACATTTGAATGATTGTCTCTTTCTGAAAAATCACGCAAATTACACAAATCTCACATACGTGATGGCAAGCGAATGTGGATCGCACAGTACGAATGTGTTTGGAAATCTGGTCATCATACCGTCATCGTTTAGTGGGTAAATTACAATGTTTTCATTGGAATTCATCTAAAATTTTGTGTCCATATATGCTTTATGATGTAACAATCAATATGTTGTGAAGACATTTAAAAGTTTTGCAGAAAATTTCGAGTAATATCAAGTAAAGTTGCACATTACGTACTGCGGCATTGATCTCTCCATATCTCGCCCATTGAATTGAGCAGCCGACGCTCGCAATCTGTTTTTTCCGTGTCGTCACACGGATACTCGAGAAAGTACAAGGGATTGCTCTCTCTGTGAAAATGGTGCCCCTCCAAACTAAAAGTCTGATAACTCCACGTCTGGTGGGTCAATTTAGAAGGGGTAAAAAGGAGATTGTTCTTAAAACTACAGGCTCTCGGAATAAACGTCTCTCATTCTCATCCAGCCGCCCCTTTAAGCTTCGCGTTTCAATATACCGTTCTCGCAATTTCACACAGCGTTTCATACTTACTTACTTACTTGGTAGATTAGCCCTTTATTATCATCATGTCAGATAAACCTGGTTTAATTCAAAACATAAGAGACACATTCCAAAGCTTAAGCAATGCGTTAAACCAATTTAACGAGACTACACGAGCGTCGACCACTACCCGTGTTCCAGTCTTACCCCCTGCATCTGCTAGTCAGCCCACCCCCGGCCCTTCTCCTGGTGCCGCCGCAATTAAGTTCGTCGGATCTGCGGCGGCAGTTTGCCTCACTCACACACTCCCAAAGAGTCCCATACTTGGTTTGCATGTATTTTTTTGTGGAAATGTATATTCCAGTTACCATTAAAAAACCTACTTTAGGTAGCTAGTCTGTTAACAAACTAACAGTAACACTAACAAATAACAGTAAAATTAGGTTGATCCGACGAACTTGCGGCGGCACCAGGAGCAGGGCCGGGGGTGGGCTGACCAGCAGCCGATGCAGGGGGTAAGACTGGAACACTGGTACTGGTCGACGCTTGCGTAGTGTCGTTAAATTGGTTTAACGCATTGCTTAAGCTTTGCAATGTGTCTTGTATGTTTTGAATTAAATCAGGTTTATCTGACATGATGATAATGAAGGGCTAATCTACTATTAAAGTAAGTAAGTAAGTATGAAACGCTGTGTGAAATTGCGAGAACGGTATACCGAAGAGCGCGTGTCGGCTGTAGATCTATATTATAGCGAGCTCGCTCTGCAAGAGATTGCACAAGCACGCCATCTCTAGATCGACCAAGGAGAGGAACGTTTTTTTATTCAATAGTGAAACGTATTTTTTTTTTTTTATCGAGAGTGAAAGGTTTTTTTTTTTTTATCGAGAGTGAAAGGTTTTTTTTTTTTTCGAGAGTGAAACGTTTTTTTTCGACAGTGAAATGTATTTTTTTTTTATCGAGAGTGAAACATATTTTTTTTATCAAGAGTGAAACGTATTTTTTTATTTTGAGAGGGAAACGTATTTTTTTTTCATCAAGAGTGAAACGTATTTTTTTTATCGAGAGTGAAATGTATTTTTAGTGAAATCTATTTTTTTAGTGAAATCACTTTTTTTTTAAGAAAGTGAAATGATTTTTATAAGAAGTGAAATGAGCTTTTGAATTTAGTGAAACATATTTTTTTAGAGTGAAACATAATTAAAAATAATAACATATATTCAACTTTATTTCCTGTTTGGCGTGCCATAGCAGTACATAGATCTGCGTCCCTTTTTTAAGTCAAATAAAAAGACATGTGAAATTAAGATATAAGAACAATTATCACAAGATATATCTTTATAGGTACGTGGGTTTAGGGAAAGAGGCGAAGGGGTCGTAGCCCCCAACCCCTAAATGGTGCACTGTGCGTACAGAGTGCATGTGGTCCTCTCCGTTTTTGTTTAATTCAGAATGTACCTAGTTTTTCATGTTTACAATTTTCTTTAAATACGTATTTCTTGTTTTCATTTTTTAGTTTTGTATAATATTTATATAATATTGGATGGCAATAAATGGAATACCAGGGAATATTGCACGAGTTAGGGCAATATTGCACGAATCGAAGATGAGTGCAATATTGGCCCTAACGAGTGCAATATTCCCGGTATTTCATGAAATGAAGCCATCCAATATAATTATTATTATCTTTACATATACCAGAAGGCTGGTCACTGCTTTGCGCAAGCGTAAAATTGAAGCCGTACAATATGGCTTAATATTGTACGGCTTAAAACTCTCATATAGATAATAATTTGTTATATTTTATTTAATCAATCAATCAATCCACTATTTCATTTATTCTTATATGTTCCTTCCTATTCCTTTATGTTGTGCCTGATTGCTTGTCAAGAATGTAAAGAAGATATTCAAATCCACTGTTTTCTCTCCTCTCCAACAGTTGCCCAGTCCTCCAGCGTGGATCCGGCCCTGGACGCAGCAGACAACGACGCCCAGGAACTTCTCAGTCACAAGTGGGAACGGGTGATATCCGAGGACGATGACTCCAGCACGCAGCACCACGGCGGGCATCTCAGCGGCGGTGGTGGACTCGGCGGCGTCGGACGGGGTGGACCGGGCGGGCCGCTGCAGGGGAGGCTGAGCATCCCGGCCAGTCACGACGGGACGAGTTCGGACGTGAGCGTCAAGTCGGCGCGCTCTATTGTCGACATCCGCGCGAGTATCGCCTCGGGGAGGGGCGCAGCGGATGTCGGTTCGCGTCGCTCGCGATTGGGGAGCTCGCCCGACGCGCAAACGGGCGGGGAAGGCTCGTGGTGGCCTTTCTTTTAGGAGTATATTGGAGGCATCAATGTGGAAGCTAACTTCAGCAGTGTATCCTCGCTCAAGGTGCCATTAATGCCTTATTTGCCATCGAATTCTGGACTTACAGCACCTCCAGCTGCTGTAAAACTTGTCAGAGCAGCTCATGTCTAAATTGAGTCAAGGATCTACATGGCAAAAGGTGTTGCAAGTAAAGTGATTCAATGACTGCAACGACATCTGCTGATGGAGTCCTTTATCAGTAGTTAATGGCCACCATTTACCTATTGACAACCTAATTCAGGAATGATCATTGACTTTTTGCAGGGACTGGGTTCGTCAATGGGTTAAAATCCATTCTGGACACTGCATTTGAAACTCAGTATGAAGGAATTCCCGACATAAATCGGTAATGATTTGGGCCCACTTCTTCAAAGCTTCTTGCAATTTTATCCCAAAATTCCTGCTATAACTACATGTAGGTATTTTTCGTGGTCCAAAGCGACTCATAACTGCCTCATTATACCGAGTTTCTTCTGTACTGGGTTCCAAGGATATATAACTTTCTGTGCCAGGAATATAAAACCAGCACTGTGAGCAGAAAGGACAAATGATTTGGACAACTTAATCAATATCACCTACATGTACGTATTAACTATAGCTAGATACAAGCAACAGAAATTTCCGTTCATCTTGAGGAGAAAATGTCAGAGGCATCATACAATGAATGTGGAATATGCTTTCTTCTGTGCTCATGAAGCTTTCGTGAAGACTTGAAAGAAGTTGTTTATTTCATCCAAATTCCTTTGTCCCATCTGCTCACAGTGCATGGGGCTTGAGTGTACTTTGCCCTTGACAAAGTTTGTACTCGCCAACCTGAAAGCTTGCCCGATATTGCAACAACTTGTGAATGCAAAATGGATTCCAAGTATTATACATTGCAGTTTGATTGTTATTAATACTAACTTGGTTTAAGGAATACCTCGTAACTATGCTCGTTGGTAAGAAACATGCATAAATTTGAATCTATTGGTAAACCTGCCTATTGGATGAAAGCTAACTATACAAGACTACGTATTTTTAATCTGGTATTATATAATTTGTTTAAGAATGAAAGAGTTTGCAGTTTGTGTTTTCAATTAATATATGTATGCTTGCCATATGGAAGCAAACATCTTCTTTCAATTTACGTTTCAGAGACATGAAGAAAGTTTCATCTCAGAACATTATCGGATAATTCATAGGTATATCCCATATCCACCTGACCATATTTATGCAGGCATCTTGAGCTACATGATGTAGAATAAATGTTGACTTCATGGTTCACTTTTATAATAACATGCTCAAATACAGTTTGACAGGTATTTCTTTGCTGATGCAACATGAATTTTAAAAGTAAATGTTCCTTAGCTTAAACCTATGTAGATTCTAAAGATTTAAGTTTTCATTTGATTGTAGTGAATTTATATATTTTAGCAACAGATTACAGTTACCAGATGGCAGGTTAGATTGGTACTAATTATTTTTGTGATTTGTTATTTTTCATTATTATTTTTTTTTTTTACCGCAAACGAATATTCCTGTGTTACATTCAGTATTCTAAAATACATGAATTATCTTGGTGCTGCAGTGCTATGTGTACAGTGTATATAAAACGTTTTGTACATCTTTGTATCACCAATGAATTATATGCCAGATATCTGCCTTTTTAGGATGCACAGAATGTGAAGACAAAATATATATGTTCACCTAATCTTCCATTCTTTAACCCTTTGTGTGCTAATAAAACAATTTCTACAAGTAAAGTCCACATTTTTAATAATAAGTTTTCTCTGTCATATTTTGACAAGATATGCAAATAAATAAATTTTGATTTGAAGTCAAATCGTGCACACATGATTAAATTGCAGTACAACCTGCCTGGCAGAGGATCTAGATGTTAAATGATTCAATGAAACAATCAATCTATTGCATTTCAAATAAATTATATATGTATATTCAATGAAAATCTAGGCTTATGAAAACAGAAGCCCTAAAGTACAGCCAACCCTGCCGAAGTCAAACTTCTCTACGTGGAATAATCGCCAAATTTGAAATATTTTTTTTCTTCAATAAATCAGGCAGACCCAGGGTAAGTAAAATTCCCCCAAGTAGAAAAGTTGCTCTAGCCCCAACAGATTCAACTTAGGCATCGCATTCTGTAATTATTTTATACATAAAAAGATACATTTTTAGACTTTACGCAATGTCTATACTGAATATAATTTTATTTCAATACATCACATCACTTCGCCATCACCAAGTGCCTGAATTAATACATGATTTAACCTGAAGGCATCAGCAAGTTTTAATGGTGCTCATTATTAAGTTCCTCACACACATTTGCTGGAAAAAGGTTACTTATACTGTGAGCAGAAGTGACAAATGATTTGGATAATAATAATAATAATGAACGGCTTTTATATAGCGCTTATCAATTCATGAGAATTCTCTAAGCGCTCTATAATTACAGCACTATTACCCTGGCTTTAGCCCGGCAGCCACCAGCGCAATTGGCGTTTAAAGGAATACATATTCCTACCAGGTACCCATTCACCTCACCTGGGTTGAGTGCCGCACAATATGGATGAATTTCTTGCTGGGTGGGACTCGAACCTATGACCCTCTGGTTGAAAGGCGAGAGTCATCACCACTACACCACGGCCCCTCCACATAAAGTAAACAACTTCCGTCAAAACGGTTTCAAAAGCTAAATAGCTTTTTAAATGCCACACAAAAGAAATTTCATTCCATCTTAGTCTGTGGAGATATGTTGAACATATGTCGCATTTGTTCATTAACTAAACATGGAAGCTAATTTTCATTGTTCACGAATATATATTACGGAGGCATGAGTGAAACTATTCACTTTGTCAAATCCTTTGTCCCTTCTGCTCACAGTGAAATTAATATTGTACTGTATAATGGGATGAACAGAACACTTTGGTGTACAGGGACAAAACTTACAGACTGTTTACATCTGTGAATTGCATACATTGTTTTTCCCACAAAGAATGAAAGATCTATCCCGGAAAAGGGTTCTTAGATTGATCCACCTCATGAAAACGGATTTTCAATGGTTTAGGTTTTATTCCTGATGATCTCAGAATTCCTGTCTGCCCAATTTCATGATAACGAAAATTGTCAGCCTTGTTCTGAAATAATGAAATTAAAGGGGTATTACACCCAGACAATAATGTACTGTCAGTAAATGAAGAAAAAATCAGATGAACAAACTGTGAAAATTTGAGCAAAATTGGATAATCCGTTCAAAAGTTATGAATTTTCAAAGTTATCATTTCCACCTGTNCATATATCTCGAAATCCTGTTATTTCACACACACACACACACACACACACACAAAAAAAAAAAAAAAAAAAAAAAAAAAAAAAAAAAAAAAAAAAAAAATATCAATTTTCAGGGGAGGGGGGAAATCCTATTCTTACCTTCCGTACAGTTTCCAACACTGTATCTCAAAGGGTTAAAAACATATATTATTCTTTAAGTATCCTATGTATATTGAAAAATATTACTAAGTAGGATAAAATCCTACATTTTGGTAGCCCTGGATACTATAAAGGCAATTCAATTTTGAATAAAATGAATATACATGTACACATGTATTCTAGAATAACTACTAGTTCAAATTAAAGGATATCAAACTACATATCAAGATTTGGAATAAATATCAAGACATTTGTCTTCAATACAGTGAATTATTCACTGAAAGCAAATATAAGCACACAAAGGGTTAAATTGCAGTACAACTTGCCTGGCAGAGTATGAAAATGTCAAATGATTGAATGAAAATCTTTGAAACAAACTATTGCATTTTCAAATAAATTGTATACATAAATACTGTACAATGAAAATCTAGGCTTATGAAAACAAAAACAAAAGCCCTAAAATAGCTACAGTCAACCCTCCCCTACATGGAATAATTGCCAAATCTAAAATGATTTTTTTTTTAAAATACAAATCAAACTGCAAACCCTGGGTTATTACCTCTTGTAAGTGAAAAGTTGCTGTGGCCCCAACAGATTCAACTTAGGCAGAGATACATGCACTTCCATATTGCATTCTGTAATTATGTCATACGTAAAAATATCAATATTTACATTCTGTCTATACTGAATATGATTTCATTTCAGTACATCACATCACTTCATCATCACCAAGTGCCTGAATTAATACATGATTTAACCTAAAGGCATCAGCAAAAGTTTTAAAGGTGCTCATTGTTAAGTTCCTCACAGACTGGACAAGGTTATTAACACTGTGAGAAGAAGAAACAAATGATTTGGATAAACAAAGCCATATCCGTTGAAAATTCCCAATAGCTAGAGGCACACAAATTTCCTCACCTCTTATTCTACGGACTGATGTTGAACAGATGTTGCATTTGATCAGTGAGTAAACATGGAAGCTAATTTCTTCAGTGTTCATGAAGCTATCGTGAAAAGCGTTCTTAGATTAATCCACCTCATGGAAAAGGATTCTTCAATGGTTTAGGTTGTATCCCTGATGACATCGGCATTCCCGTCTGCCCAGTTCATGATTACGAAAATTGTCAGCCTTGTTCTGAAATAATGAAATTACGGTCAAAACACTGTGTGGCTGATAATGATAAAAACACATACATGAATGTATTTTCTTTCAGCAAAAAGTTTTACCAGCTGATAATCAGCCTTCATTGTTTTTTGGAGCACATCAAGTCACAAAGGCATCTAAGCTTGTTAAGATAAAAATAGGACAATGTACGAAAGATTTTGATTGCTGCCTATATGATATTTTGTTCAATTTTGCCATGATGTTTACGTATTTTTTCACCTTTTTTACGCATACATTGATAATATGCCATTAAATGCTTATGCACTTACACCAGTAAAGAATTTATTTATTTTTGTCACGGTTGTGCTATCATATTGATTTATGTGAATTGGATATTAAAATTAATATTGTTTACCCATTTATTTGATCAACCCATCCATGTTTTTGTTCTTTCTTGTTCTTTCTTTACTACTTTTATTTTTAAGAAGTTGTGTACTAAATTCAAGCATTTAGACCAAGGGGATGGTGCTACAGAAAGTTGTGATCAATTGCAGGTTGCAGTTAATCTGCAGGCATCAATCAAATTCCATGTTTTCTAGATCGATTACAGGTGATTTGCAATTTTTCATAACTTTCTATGAACATCCCAAAGAAAAGAAGTTAAACCGATAGACCAGTTTTGGGAGAGATGGTGCTTCAGACATTTAACTACTTTTCTGAGGTACAGTAAAAGTATTACCATAATGCAGCTTTCCAATGACAAATGAGAGCAAGCCATATTCATAGTTTGTTTGATAAAAATCGATCAATAAATGGCTTAGTTATCGCAAAATACGAAATGACAACAGCATCGCTCTCCCCAACACCACATGCTTCATGTACAAAATGAATGCGAACTCACACGCCACATACAACACCACCACTCGCTCCTGCCAGTGTACCTTGCTCTGGCCCGCGTGCGAATCATTTAGCACACCATAGGAATAATGCATGGTTGGCATTTTCAAAGCAAAATATGCCCAAAAAGGGGGGAAAATCTTCTCCTAATATTGTACACAGTTATACCTAGGCATGTAGAGCAGTTTGTGAATACATCGGCTCATTTTATATCAATTTCTGCATCCTGACCATTACGAATCTATATCTTTAAAGATTACTCAAAGATAAAACATTTAAAAGAAAACTCATGTGAATCTAAAAAATCTTGGTTTAAGTTACAAACTTCATGAAATATCTTATTCAATACAAACCAATTTTAATAAATGAATCTATTCATAACACTATGCTATGGAAATTCCAAGAATTTTTTTAAAGAATTGCCAAATTTAAAGTAAAAACACATAACAAATAAGTTTTGTATCAATTGAATGATTTTTGTGTTGGTTGGATAAATAATTGAATAATTTTTTTTTTCTCAGCTTCTCGGTAAAGCACTGTCAATCAGTGTTTATCCATGTTGGGATAAGGCAAGAATTATTCAATTAAATAAGTTTCGATAGTTATTCATTTGTATTTCATCCATGAATATTCACTATGTCATGATACACAAATCAAGATGTTAAACTTTTTCATAAGAGCTCGACTGCACCACATGTCACAAGGTAAATTGAACATCACATAAAACATTTAGGTTTAACGTTTAGTCACTGTAGATTCTGACCCCGTAATGTCCCAAACTTCTAATCATTCTTACACTCCATACAATTCATCAATATGTTGGTTTACTAATAGATGCAAACTCCATTCACAAATGTTCTTCTTGACAACCTGAAAAATTGTCTGAGACTTGCTATCATAGCAACATGTTAACTGGATTGTAGTTTAATTGTAACACATAACTATGTTCATTGGCAAGAAGTGTGCAAAATTTGAACCCACTAGTAAACCTGCCTATTGGTAATTGAATGTTACATAAAATAAATATGAGTTATCATTGGGTGCAGGAAGGGATCACCACATTTGTGCAGAGTCCTCTACGAACGTCTTTATGAAACACATAACGAGTTGTGTTTCATGAAGACATTCATAGAGGTATGAACGACTCTGCGCATGATTGGTGATCCATTTCTGCACTCAATGCTAACTCATGTTGCTGACGTAGCACCTGAGAAAGGATCACCAGTCTTGCATGACTCTACAAACAGCTTAATGAAACACAGCCCTGATTGCAATAAATTTCAACATCAAGAATATGGCCCTGCCTGCAGGTTCTATTAAAAAAAAAGAAACAATCAATTTGACAACCCCAATCAATAACTGCACAGAAGTTTGTCCTGGATATCCACAGCTCTTCAAAACATCAACATCCATGAACTGTAATAGGGTCAAACTTCCTTATATCGGGGTCCTTGGGACCAGAGATATCATCTCTTTATATCAAAACCTCATTAAATCAGGGCCAAAACACAATAAATTAGAAAGAAATTGGACAAGGAAATCTACCTTGTTATAACGAGATCTCATTATATCAGTGCTCTTTATAACAAGGTTCGACTGTACTAGATCTAAAACCTACCAAAGTCTACAAAAATAAACACATTTCCAAAAAGGCCCTGGACGAAATAAAGGCTACAAATTTCTTTGTGGAGTAAAAATATTTCAAACAACAAGTAACTACGCTGTAATCACAAATAGAACTTAATCAGAGTACATAAAATTGATACTTACTCATCAGAGTTTTTTTATGCAGACCAGTTTTTGAGGGATGGGGATAGTCACATTGACATGATGGGTTGAAGAAATCCAACATAGAATTCTCAATCTAGGGGCCTGTAACATAAAAGAGATACAATCAATCTTGCAATTAATTGCATCTCTTTGGTACACGTTTTGCCATAGACTTACGATTAATATTTATTGCAAGTTTAATTGCATCTTTTATGTTACAGGCCCCAGATCTTAACCCTTTAGCACCTAGCACCTAGCTCTGTATTTTCTGAGATGTCCTATTTTTAACTGGGCATTTGTGATGTGTGGCCTTAATCAAGCTGATCGGGACAGTCAGAAATTAATTTTGGAGTTCCTGCGCTGCAGATTTTGCCCCAGTCACATCTTCGGATGATTTAAATATTTCTAACTTTCTCTTTTCTATTCTTTATTCACATTCTGAATTACTAGAGTCGTTGTCATTGGAAGAACTAAAATCAACTCAAATCCTTGATAAGCCACTGTCCTTTAATTCTACTGATCACTTGAAGCTTGGTGTTCGAATTCTACCTAGTGGTAAACCTTTCAAACAAAGGAGTACATCATTACATCAGAAGTCCAATTCTTTCAATTCATCATGCCAGGAGTACTGGGAATCGAGGGGCAGTCCTAGATCTTATAGCTGAAGCCGCAGACAGACCCTGAAATTCATCGTCAGGATAACCCTTGCAAGACAAAGCCCAATTGAGTAGCTCTCCTGTTCATATCCTTTACGCATGGACCATGTTCTGAAGAACTGTCCTTAGGGGGTGGGAGGGGCTTCTCGGCTTCAAGCAGAAGCGGCTCATACAGCTTGAAGTGCATCGTCAGGATAACTCTGGCAAGACAAGGCCCAATAGGATGGCACTCCTCTTCATATCCTCACCGCATGGACCATGTTTTGAAGAGCTGTCAGGTTGGGGGGGGGGGGGGGGGGAAGCTCCCCAGCTTCAAGCAGAAGTGGCTCACACAGCTTGAAATGCATCGTCAGGATCCCTCTGGCAAGACAAGAACGAATAGGAAAGTACTCCTCTTCATATCCTTACCACATGGACCATGTTCTGAAGAGCTCCCCAGCTTGAAGCATGCAGAAGCGGCTCACACAGGTTGAAGTGCATCGTCAGGATAGCTTTGGAAAGACAAGGACCAATAGGATCATATTCTTACTGCATAAACCATGTTCTGAAGAGCTGTTCTTGAGTCTGATGTGGGGAAAGCTGAGAGAGCTTGGAGGGCATTGTCTGAGTAGTTCTGACATAAATCTTTGGCTTTATCCATAGCTGGGCTCTGACGAATGTCACGTATAAGCTGTAAAATACAAATGAAACAGAAAGATGTTTGTTGAACCAAAATTATCAATGAAATAAAATGTCTGATGTCTCTCACACATATTACACTTTTCTGATTTGGAATATTCTGTTTGGGCATTTGGCACATGTACCCCTTTCCCACATATATCACGCCTCCTTCCATCTCAGCCGATCAAGCACTATACTGGATTATGTGCATGGTTAAGAACTAAATTATCCCGAATGCAGGTCATGTCAGACCTACACAAGGGATAATTTTGGAGTTCTTATAGTGACTCACTCAATTACTCCTCGTCTGTGCATGAGTATCACAAGAGAAAGCTTATGGTTTTTATTTCTATCACGAGAATGATTTTGTGAGAATATATTTGGTTCATCTGTTTTAAATTCGATACCTCTCCATTTTTTGGAAGGTTGGCATCTCTTCACTAGACTAGCCTTCTGGAATATGCATGAGTATAGAAATATAATTCGCCTTGCAGCTGAACCATACATGCATCTTTTTCATGAGAGAAAGATTATGGTCATTGCTATGAGAATGATTTCATGCAAAACATTTGGTTTTCCTGTTTGGTGATCAACATTTTACAGTCTATCCTCATCAATATTTTGGAAAGTTGGCATCGCTTCAAAAGACATGCCTCAAATGTTTCGGATTATGAAGGAGTATAGAAATTAATATGTAATTCATCTTGCAGCTGAAGCAGCTTTTTCCATGAGACAAGTGAAACGCCGCCTGGCAGTCTCGCCTGCATTGCGCGATTTGTAAATTATAGCAATATGCTTTTGACATATTTCTATAAAAATGATTCAAGTTTGATGAGAATTGGGCAAGGGATTTTGAAATAAGAGCCAAGGTTAAGTTTTCAGGTTAAGATTT
>BQKZ01000580.1:79709-120150 GCA_036244855.1 Temnopleurus reevesii | reverse complement strand
ATCCTGCGCACCCCTGAAAGATGGGAGGTGATAAACTTGCGAAGACCGCAACACCTTGAAAGGGGATACCTGTCTGGAAGTGGCAGTGATTTGTGAACTTGTCATGCGGTCATGGGATAACAGGGAGACGTGCGGATTAGCTGGTAAGAGAGTCAACCGTGTTGATATTTCGACAATAAATCAGGGGTTTCAAATGTTTGGAAAATTTATCTTGTTGATGAAAGTGTTGCTACTTTTTATTGTTAACCTCTAGTCTGCTGAACATTTTCATGATGAATGGCTAGGGTATAAAAGGACAGACCTTAGATGCCCTATACACATACATGTACACAGGCTTTAAATGCCCTCCTCACTGGGAAAGATTTTGATGCCCTTTTTCCCATTTTTATATTTCCTTCTTCTCATTTGTGATTTATATAAATGTGCCCTATAGAAATTAGCCTTGCCCTAAAATCATTGAGATTTAAGGCCTAAATGGCTATTGATAACGGTTATTATGGGATGTTTTGAAAGAGTGATTAAACGACAATAGTTCTCTAGCTTCTTGTCATGCACACAAGCTTCGGGTGTGGCAGTTTCAAGTTCTATATTTTTATGACCTTTAACCACTTTTCTTTTTCCTTCTTCTCATTTGTGATTGATATAATTGTGCACTGTGTAAAAGTGGCCTCGCCCAAAAACCATTGAAAATTAAGACCTAAATGGATATTGATAACTGTTATTGATTGGATGTTTGAGAGAGTGATTAATGACAATTTTATGAGCTCCTTGTCATACACACAAGCTTTGGGGTGTGGCACTATCAATTTCTGTATTTTTGGGTGCTCTTATTTTTCACTTTTCCGTTTCCTTCTTCTCATTTGTGATTTATAGAAAAGTGGCCTTGCCCTAAAATCATTTAATTTTAAGACCTAAATAGCTAGTAATAACTGTTATTAATCAGATGTTTGAGAGAGTGATTAATGCCAATAGTTATGTAGCTTTTTGTCATGCAGACAAGCATTGGGGTGTGGCAGTTTCAAGTTTTATATTTTTGGTGCCCTTTATCTCTTTTATTTTTCCTTCTTCTCTTGGTAATTTATATAATTGTGCACTATAGAAAAGGGGCCTTGCCCTAATATCATTGAAATTTAAGACCTAAGTGGCTATTGATTACTGTTCTTTAATTGGGTGGTTGAGATAGTGAATAATAACAATAGTTATGTAGCTTTTTGTCATGCACACAAGCCTTGGAGTGCCGCATTTTCGAGTTAAAGGACCCTTATCCTGTTTTGTTCCACAGTAGTTTATGGATCATAAAAGGCATTCATCATATTTCAGAGTTTATGACTTTCACAGATATTCAAGAAGATGAGTAAACATCAATATTAAGTATGTATCAGGGGGGAGGGGGGAGGGGTTAAAACTTTGAAACTTATTTTGCCCCAGTGAAGTGCAATCCTTGAATAATTAAGTACCTGGATAGTACTTAAAGTAAAGCTTACTTTAAGAAGCACCTTCATATTCTGTTTTGAAGAGAAGAATTTTATCAGATATGGGATGAAAATATCTTTGGCAATATTGACACAATCAGGATCAGTTTGCAACAGATTCTCCATGTGAGACCGCTAATCTTCACAAACCAGTCCTTTTGCCTGAGGAGTACAAAACCTGCATGCACCCTCTATAGGCAGATAGATATGGGCTCCCATCTCTCTGCTCTAGGCCAGGAGTAGATGCATTAGAAGGGTAACTTTAGGGCTCAAATTAGGGCAATGTTTCGGTTAGTTGCCCTGTTATATTACCCAGCCTAAGTTATTGCAAAATTTCCGATGAAAGGTAAGCATTTAAAATTAATCATGATTTGAAAGCTGCATTTTGATTGGTTCATAGATTGGGGTTTTGAACTCTCTGTTCATAGCAAATTTCTGGCAGTATCCCGATAATCTGATGGGATGAACTTGTCTTAGTTTAAAAGTTTGGCTTTGAATATCTACAGTAAATACAATTTTTAGATGCTTTGTGTAAATTTCTCAAATTCAAAGGTACAATGTAAACACTCAAATTTGACTATCATGAGAATCAAGTCTGACTCAGAGATAAGGTTTTGGTATTTTTTAATTTGGTAGTTTGAAATCACAAGCTCTCACAGTCCTTTACAAAATATTTCATCCATGTGGGTGCTGTATAAGGGGGTCAAAGATGTTATTTGCGATTTCTTGAAACAAACATTCTCTATAAAATAATTTTAAAAAAATAGATATCAGAATACCACCACTTGCCAAGGGGGTAGGAGACATGATATGGTCTGACATGTAGTTTGTCTAACTTGTAGATTTCAAAATTTGTTGGATGACTATACTTGGTTTAAGACTTAATTGAAAATATAACCTGTGGAGACCTTATTGATCTGTTGATATTGTGATCTTGGTATCAAATTCAAAGATTGGGTAAATTTCTTGATGCTTGTTCTTTGAATGTATCAATTCTGCAACTGAGTTTGTACATTAAACATTAGTGAAATAAATGGTTGATGGTTACGAATGAGGAGGGGGTGGGTTCGATGTCAAGATTTCTCACATGTCAGTTACACTTTGATGAGTGATTCTAAAGAAGAAAATATGACTGAAGGGGTCATTTGATGGGCATAAGTATGTAGTTACATCTGGGCAACTTGTAGAGAAACATTTCAAAACGGATCATGTTTTCGGAAGGGGATGGAAATGCCAATATTTGGTGAGGGACTCTGTCGATGACAGGGGTATTGACAATTTGATACGGATGATCGAGATTTGCTTGTACAGGTACGCGAAGGTGTTAACAAGTACGTGAATATGACACTTGCAGCTTTCATATCTGCTTAGGCTTTTGCATAAAGGGCTTTGAAAAGCATCATTTTGCATGCAGCGAAAATTCTGAATTTTAAAGTCTACTCTGCTCTGCCATGTCGAACTTATTTCCAATGGGGTCTTTTTCACAGAATAGAGGAGGGAGTGGTGGGGTGGGGTAATACCCTGTTGCTGTGACGTGTGCAGAAAATCCCACTTAGCTCTCCTCAACGAGTATAGTAGAAAGGGTAGTAGATGGGAGGGGCATATTGAGTCACTTTTATGTTTGTTGATAAGCTAATCATGTCTTCCAATCAAATGGAGAAGGGATTGGAGGGGATAGAAAAGCAGATGATGGCACAGGAGGGTGGGACGGGATTGGGAAAAGAGGAGTTACATTTATTGCTATTACGTGTGTTGAAAAGCCCATAGATCTCTCTTAAACAAATGGACAAGTGGGGGAGGGGATATAAGAAGAATGGACAGCGCAGGAGGGAGGGATGGATGTAGGAGGACGGGAGGGACGTTACTATGTTGCTATGACGTGTACAGACAATTTTATGCCACTTATCTCTCCTCAGCGACTACAGAAGAAAGGGGAGGAGATGTCAGGGGAGTGGCATTATTGAGTCACTTTGAAGTGTGTTAAATCCATTGATCTCTACTAATCAAGTGAAGGAGGGATGGACAGGGGTGGGAGGAGAGGAGGGCCATTACTCTGTTGCTATGACGTGTGCACAAAAACCCACTGATCTCTCCTTAAACAAATAAAGAATGAAGGGCAGGGGCATAACTGTGTCACATTGAAGTGTGTTGAAAAGCCAATGATCTCTTCTAATCAAACGAAGAAGGAATAGGAGGGGATAGAAAAGGAGTGGATGGCACAAGAGGGAGGGGTAGAGGTGGGAGGAGGGGAGGGACATTACTCTGTTGCTATGATGTTGTTGAAAAGCTCATCGATCTCATTTAAATTAATTGACAAATGGGGGAGGGGATGGAAGAAGAGAGGATGGCACAGGAGGGAGGGAATAGGGTGGGAGGGGAGGAGGGACATTACTCTGTTGCTATGACATGTGTTGAAAGCCCATCGATCTGTTTTAAACAAATGGACAAGTGGGGGAGGGGATGGAAGAAGAGTGGACAGCACAGGAGTTAGGGATGAATGTACGAGGACGGGAGGCACGTTACTATGTTGCTATGATGTGTGCAGACAATTTTTTGCCACTTATCTCTCCTCAGCGACTGCATAAGAAAGGGGAGGAGATGTCGGGGGAGTGGCATTATTGAGTCACTTTGAAATGTGTTAAAGCCATTGATGTCGTCTAATCAAGTGAAGGAGGGATGTGAGGGGATAGAAAAGAAAGGAGGGAGGGACGGGGATGGGAAGAGGGGAGGGACAATACTCTGTTGCTATGACGTGTGCACAAAAACCCACTGATCTCTCCTTTTAATAAACGAATAAAGAATGAATTAAGGGGAGGGGCATAACTGTGTCACATTGCAGTGTGTTGAAAATCCAATCATGTCTTCCAATCAAACGAAGAAGGGATGGGAGGGGATAGAAAAGGAGATGATGACACACTTGGGAGGGACAGGGGTGGGAGGAGGGGAGGGACGATACCCTGCTGCTATGACGTGTGTTGAAAAGCCCATCGATCTCTTCTCATCGAACACATGGCATTAATATCCTGGATTGGGTCAAATCTCCCTCAGTGTTTCTCTTCCTCTCCTGGTCTTCAAACTTCTTGGACTCCGGCCAACTAATCAACTGCCCTGGACCGCATCAATTGATAGACGAAGTATAATACTGGGTCAAACGATCCATTTCAAGTTCAAATTCTTGATTATTTCCCATTTGTAATGTGCAGTATGAATTTAAAGTGATTATTTTTACGTTACAGATTTTAATTAGATTTATGTTCAGCAAAGTCATGCTTGTATACGCAGATTCTCGGCATGTAGAATATGCAGTGTCATTAACCCAGCTCGGAGTTCACACCTCCTACATGTAGATACTCATGAGAAGGGTTTGGAACTTGATAATCGTTTGGTTTTAAAGGTTTCTTACATTTTAGGTTCACCAATCTTATTTTTTCTTACATCTCTAATTATTCAAGTTGGTTGATTGACTTTGTATGGGAGTGAAGCCGGAGGAAAATATGAAATAATCCCCGAGTATTTAGATTTGTTTCCATTTCAAACATTCGCAATCATAAAAATGGAACAGACCTTTAAAGATTTACTTAGCCTACAATTGATGAAGCTGCTGGTTAAATCTATGTATTAGTTTCCTTGGTCATTACTCTGTGAGTGAATATTTTCTTACCCAAGCCCCAGGAACTTTTACTAGAACTTTGTGAATATTCAACAAACTAACTAGCACACAGAACGCAATATCATCTGGAATTGCAATACTGATATATGCAAATATTTTAGCGTACAGATATTTTTTACAGGCTTTGTACACAAATGAATGTGCATCGTACAGAGTGAAAATTTTTCCAAGTCCAAAATTGCTAAAATATCAGCATATTTGCTGCCATGACTGACTCTTCCAACTCCCCCCTGCGTACGTTCAAATCTCTTTAATTTTTGAAGGAAATCTGTGGTTTAATAGCACACCCCGGGCTGAAGTTCATCGCTATGGTACATCAAAGTCTGAGGGTTGTGCTCTAGTAATTGGTCAAAGCCACATCTTAATTAGGGATTCTTCCTCCTGCGCAGAGATTCTTCGGAAAGATGGGATTAGCGATATGACAGGCAATCAAGCAACGACACAAGAGAGAGGCTAAATGGGGCATGTGTGCAAAGAATGCTCAAAGGATAAATTTGTTACATGATGAGGCTAGCTCAAAATATCACAGTAGGTCTAAGGCAAAATTGCAATATTTGGACACCATTTTTTGTCAGACCACCTTGGTACTTTCATACACCTCTTCTTGTTAAAGAATGAGGTGTATCTTGTCCGAGTTAAATTTGCATTCAAATGTAGCATTTCATTCATTGCTTTCCCTTTATATACTAGGCAGGGATACTGATTAGTAGGCAAATTTTATGCCTACTCTATCTAAAAAGGATGTTCTTGACAACCCGGTAGCTTGCCCGAGTCTTTTGAATCATAACAATTAGTAATGTATGAAAACTGGATTCCAAGTAACTATGTTCATTTGCAAGAAACTTGCGTAAATTTGAATCTTGAGTAAACCCAGTATTGATCTTACCCCCTTTTAAGTGGAAACTCCTCTGAGTGAAAGCTTTTTCTTTGATTTCCAGCAGATTTGACTTAGGCAAATTTAAATGAACAGTGTACATGTACATAGAAACTATAAGATTATTTTTATACGAGCACTCCATTAATCAAGAAAAATATGTGGATATGAAGTCAAGTTTAATATGGATCTCTCTTTTAAGAATAAAAGCTTGCGTCACTACTTGTCGAAGCAATAACAAGATTCATTGACGTTCAGAAGCCATTTAACCCATTGATATGGATGTTATGGCTCCAGTTATCTATTTGTGAAGTCATTGCTATTACGTAGATAATCATTTCCCTAATGACCAAGATTCACTCGCATAAAAGTCAAATTGTCTCATGAGTCACGTCATATTTTGAGATGTGAAGTAATATAACTTTCTGAACTTGCAATGAGGTGTGCAGAAAAATCTCTAAGGTTTGTGTCAAAACAATGATGTTCACATATTTTCTTTCCTCTTTACAAGTACTGCCCAATTAAATGGGACACAGTCATAGCCTGATATACGCCCATGTCTTCGATTCAGACAATCACTGATTCAAACCCCAGCCAAGGCATGGTCCGTCAGCAAGAAATCTAGCCTTACTTTTGTTGCTCTCATCCCAGGTGAACACCTGAGCCAGTGAATAGCTTGGCAATCATTTCCAGCATATTCATTCAATGCAATATCAAACCGTGGATTTTTGCCGTAACATACAAATGGACCTATAACTTTTTATGTTTTTACACATTTAGTACTATGAAACTTAGCATATTACTTGGGATAAATAAGCCATGTTAAAACTGTGTTAATATGTGAACACCTTTCAGTACTTGTATCATTTATATTACTGTAGTCATGTTCACTAGATGAATGTTTTGCTACATTCATCCATGAAACACAGTTTAGTCACACACAAATTTGCCTACTCTAGTTGTGCTGCATATACTTATATAAATATTTCCCTGCCATCATTTATGGAATTTCTTGATAAAAATTACATCAGGTCTGTGATTATATTGCATACAAAATGTCTTGAGGTAGAGTATTAAACATGCAGTAACACTGGACTTCTTTTTTAATATATTGGCTGACAAGGTATTGTACACAAACAATAAATTTTCCAGCCCACTATATAAGACAAAGGAATTTACCAAGTTCATCTACATGTAAGCTATAAATGCACAATATCAAAACGATTTGATGACTTTGCCATTCTCTCCATCCCTCTTTTGGTCCGTGAATGTTGTGAATGGTATGACTTCTCATCGTTGCGCATCAAATTGGCACAAATTGATGGCAGAAGTCGCGTACAATTGTTGGATCTCTCCTGATAATTGGATGTGATTGGTCCCTGATTGCTCCCATCAATGATTCACACACAATGCACTATCCTGAAGTGTTGACAGTACGAGGATGATGTCACACGTCTTCTTTGTTCAACGTTCTCTTTTGATCGATCTTGTTCCATCTATTTATTCTTCAGAGTTTAGATGTATACATAGCCCATATATCTGTAGGCTGTCATAGAAGTTTTCTGAAGGCTTCTAGTTGATTTTATTTCTCAAGTATAGTAATATCATATTTTCCAATTTCAAAGTCATGCAATAGAATGTATTATATGGATGAATGGATTAATTATTACAGTCAACTCTGCCTGAGTCCTAAGAGATTCAGCTTAGGAAGAGTTAACTGTATTTCTTACAGCTTTCAGTATGTAAGATGGAAAGCTCATTTTCCTATTTGAAATTAATGTCGCTGGGTAAAATGATTTTCATTCCATTTTTTGTTTTGAATTTTAATTGGATGTGATTGTTTCCTGATTGCACCCATCAATGATTCACACACAATGCACTATCCAGAAGTGTTGACAGTACGATGATGATATCACACGTCTTCTTTGTTCAACGTTCTCTTTTGATCGATCTTGTTCCATCTATTTATTCTTTAAAGCTTAGATGTATGCATAGCCCATAGTCTGTCCTAGAAGTTTTCTGAGAGCTTCCAGTTTGTTTTATTTCTTAAGTAATATCATATTTTCAAATTTCAAATTCATACATTGGAATGTAATTTATTGATGAGTGGATTGATAATTTCAGTCAAATCTGCCTGGGTCAAACTTATCTACTGAAATAATAGCTTAAGTTGATGTGATTTTTTAACAAATCAGTAACCCTTGTAATATCGAACTCTTCTACTAAAGTAAATTTCATATTTAACTTTAATTTGTGTAGTCCCAAGAGACTCAATTTAAAGTAGATTTACCTGTATTTGTAAAAGATTGTGGTACACCTTGTATGTCAGACGGAAATTTCATTTTATATCTTTAGTGATTTCATTTTTCTATTTGAAATTAATATGATATTTATCAAGTTGTTTGGTGAAATAATTATCATTCCAATTTTAAATTTGTATATTTTTTTGTTTTTAATTTTAATTGGATGTGATTGGTCCCTGATTGCGCCCATCAATGATTCACACACAATGCACTATCCAGAAGTGTTGACAGTACCAAGATGATGTCACACATCTTTTTTGTTCAAAGCTCTCTTTTGATCAATCTTGTTTTATCTATTTATTCTTTAAATCTTAGATGTATACACAGCCCATCATTTAGAGCTCTGTAGGCTGTCATAGACGTTTTCTGAGGGCTTCTATTTTATTTTATTTTTCAAGTATTATCATATTTTCTGTTTTTAAGTTCATGTGATGGAATGTGTTATGTTGATAAATGAAGTGATAATTACAATCAATTCCACCTGAGTCTAATTGATCCAAGTGAAATAATAGTCTACAGCCTGTAAACCAATGTGATTATTCAACAAATCAACTGAAACCTGTAATGTCTACCTTTTTAAGGCAAATTTCAGATTTTAGTTTCACAGATTTGTGTGGTCCCAAGAGACTCAACTTTGCCAGAGTTACCTATTTTTCCAAAAGCTTCCAGTACAAGGTCATTTTATTTCTTAAGCGATTTAATTTTTCTATTTGAAATTAATGTGATTGAATATATCATGTTGATAGATGAATTGATTATTATTCTATTTTTGTAATAATTTCTATATTTAATTTTAATTGGATGTGATTGTTCCCTGATTGCGCCCATCAATGATTCACTCACAATGCACTATCCAGAATTGTTGACAGGACGAAGATGATGTTACAGTCTTCTTTGTTCAACATTCTCTTTCAATCTATCTTGTTTTATTTGTATATTCTCTAAAACTCTATCTCTAAAACTAATATTCTTAAAACTCAGCCCATTCAGCTTCTAATAATTTTCAAAGAATTCTGTTCAACTTTTTTCTTTTCTGCAGAATGAGCATTTCAATATCATCTTGAATGTTTAATTACCATAAGAAAATGATAATTGGAATTTAATGATTTTTTTTGCAATAATTGTATTGCAGTGAAATAAAATCATCTCTGTTTGTGCATTTATGACAAACTGAAAATAATAGTCTTACTTTACATTCCCCGAGGTCATCCAAAGTGCTTATAAAAATACTTTTGTACAAAATACAACGTAGAGGGAAAGTGAATATATGAAGCAATATACATGTATCACTTAATGCATGATATTCTAAATAGGAAGTTAAAAAAATGCTTTGACCTGAGCATGCTTTGACTTGAGCTCACTTTTTCAAGTTAGTAAATAAGTAAGTGTAAATATTCAGAAATTTACCAAGGTTAATGCTAAATGTGCAATATGACCTGATAAATATAAAAATGTAGAGAGAAAAAAACTTTGAGGTGAACTTACCTTCTCTCAAACCTCTCTCGTAGTTTTAGGAAGGCCATGTTGCCGGGGCTACTGGCAGTATTTATCCTGTTTTCTGTTTCAAATGTCATTGATCAAGAAATCCTTTGATTCAGACTTCACACATGATGATACAGGTATGTCAACACATCATCGAAGGTACTGATTGTTTCTTTTCTTTTATTGTCTGTTACCATGCAGCAAAGTCAATATTCAGATTTTAATTGAAAAGATGCGACACTGTAAGCAGATACTGAGTAATGTCCATCGACACCTCGTTCATGCAAAAAGTGGAGATGAGTTGCTTAATCCATTCCGTCGATATTCCATAAATATCAATCCTCCATATATATTTGGAAATATATATGTCCATCATTGTTGGGAGTGTTAATCAATGAAGTCAAGTATTACATAATATATGATCACTGAAATCAAATGCTCCCACAAATTAGGAAGGCTTTTTCACAATTTGCTTCCGAGCAATTATAGTTTAGTGGTAAATCCATGATTCAGAATTTTCATGAATTCTCAAAATGTTCCTGAATCAAAAAGTTCTGTAGTCTGTTTAATTTGCCATTCATTAGTCAGTCCAATGTCACAATATCTGATACCAGTTTCGAAGTATAAAACTGAATGTGTGAATCCTGTCCGGTTGCCAGAGAAGAACTCCGAAAGTGCTCTATAACAAACCAAAAATCATAATTCGGGCATTAGCCATTGCCAGGAAATTCACAGGTCGGATATAAACAACGCCTTTTGTTATTGAGAAACCAGACAGTTAGAACGACCAGTGTATGAGAGAAAAGGTCCTGTCCGGAACAATTCCCAAACCATGTCACGCCAAAAAGTAGCACCAATCGGTATGACCAATAACAATGTTTTCAGACATCAAACTTGTAAACAGTGATTTATAGGTCCCTAACTTCATTACAAACTATTTACTGTACTATGATAAATCATCAAGAACCCTATTCAATCTGTCCGCCCATGATGGAGAAGTTGTATAAAGAAAGAAAATATAATTTACCCTTATTTTGTTCCTCTCCAAAGTATTACCCTGGTAACAACTGTCCAATCTAGCCCAGATTACTCACACTAACATTATTTTATGGTAAAATCTTATTCATAATTTCTGTTTTAAGCTCATGACAAATATCTTCATAGAGGATTCCACTGTCACAGAGTGTCAAGAGATTACTAAACGTTAGAACTTTCTTCTGGTAACCCAAATAATTTTTTTGAAATCATTCATATCACAAATCTTTTTATTACATGAAGAAAGATCCCACCAAATGATGAGCTGTGACATATGTTACGATATTTCTAGGAGTTGAATACAAACCAAATTTCCATTAAATTGTTTCACCTCACAGCTTGTGAAAGTCAAATTCGAGAGAGGTATAGATTCTGTCCAAAATTCCACAAGTCTCCCAACACGTATCTGATGTGGAAAAGATATAGATCACTAAAATTTGGCGTTTTCTCTAATATCATACCAAAATGTTGATGAAAAGTAAATCTGTCACTGATTTTTAACAAGTGAAATAATGTCCACAAAATATCTGAACAAAAAAGATGACGGCAAAGTTTCTTTCACATTTCCCAAGACTCGAAAATTGAAGAAAGTGGTTTCCCACAATTCCTGCTTTGAACAATTAGAGAAGATGTGTGCGATAGCTTTCTGATACTATCATTGCCTATCAGGAGATGTGTTGCACTCTTCCCAAATCTGATGGCCTAAATGAAGATTAAATTTTGAACATTGTTAAACCCCACAATGCAGAGCGAAGGGGGATAATTTTTCCGACAAGCATACTTTTCAACAAGATCCAGTACAACATTTTGACTCATTTGATTTCTTAGTTCCTCAAGAACATTATCTTCACACTAAGATTAGTTTGTGTGCCAATAGGAGAAGTTCAACGAGAGACATTAATTAGAAGCAATTTTTTTGAACAGGTGGGACTGGAAAACAAAGTGATGTGATCATCTATCCCAGCGACCAGTCATGGTTTAAGTGCAAATGAACATCTTAATCCTTATTTATTAAAATCAATCCGCTAATGCTTGTTTAATCCTCACTAAAACCATCTTTATTATTTATAGAGAGTGGATGCACATGGTTTGAATCATTTCTAGAATTGGTCATCAAATCCATAAATTAGTCATAAATCATACGTTGGCTTGAAAAGAACCAAACAGAGGTGCACATCCTGCACTTTTGTGACTCAATTGAATTTCGACCGGATGGTTACATTTTACTTTGAAAATGAATGATTTGTATTTTTCCTGATGTGGTGTTATGAATAAATAAAAAGTGCAAGTAAAACCACATCCTACAAATGTGTGAAAATTGCATCCTCTGTAACATGCCTATCAATACCTCTTTTGCGCTGTCTTCAATGTTGGCTGTACATGTCAATGACGTTCAAATGAATAAATTCCAAATTCCAAATTCCAATCAGAACAAAATGTTGGCTGTACATGTCAATGACGTTCAAATGAATAAATTCCAAATTCCAAACTCATCTGGTTTAGCACAGGAATTTTTTATCCAAATAGTTCAAACATTTGGGAATAATTTCTTTCTCCTGGGAATCTGCCAGCTTTTTTTCAGCACCCATTCCAATGCATTAGGAATTAGGCTTGAAGTAAAATTGTGTGACCCCTATAAATGCATTATGTGCTAGGGCTGTCTGTTGATTATGAACTTTGCACATCGCCATGTGCAAAGATATGCATAGTTATGCACTGAACAAAAAGAAAACATGTGAACATTTAAAATCAAATAGATACTGTATGATGTCCTATGTAACATCATTTGAAGTTGTCATGTTTGTTTGTTCGTCTGTGGTTGTATCCTGATCAAGATTGTGCAAATTATTCAAAATCAGAAATTTACCAACAGCAGACAGTTTAAGAAAATAGACATCCAGAATTCTTGGTATGTTTGAAGTTAATTGGTATCTCCAGGTATGCCAAGTCTTTGGCCTTCTGTACTTCCAACATACGTGTATATGTGCAGATCTTCCAAGATGACAAAAATATGCAATAGAAATTTTAGAAAGAATTCCATTTTTGGTATTTCAAAGAAAGTGGACTTTCAACAGCAGTCGCAAGTCCAGTGTGATGCAATGCATGTTTATTTCAGGTCATCTCCTGCTCTGGAAGAAGATTCCAACAAATAATCCCAGTGGTTAACCTCCAAAGATGACTTTACAGACTTTATGGAAGATCAAGGTCCAAAGATCTGGATATGTCAGTCAAGACTGTAGATTTGGGGAGATGTTGGTCTTCTAATGCCACTTTCATTTTTTTTCTCCTAAAGAGAAATGACCTAGATAAACACTTCAATCAACCATGTCCCATAAAAATGTCCATATCTACCAGAATATCCAGGCTCCCAAGACTTTCCATCACTTAATCTGATAGTTCCTCCATGTCTAATCCTTGGTTTCCCAAAATTAATCCCCTTCAAGAATGTTTTGATCCTGGTATTGTCAATATGATTCAGCGATTATCACTCCTAAATTCATTGCAAGACCCTAGCAATCTTCCCCAAAACCCCAGAAACCAGTTTAGGTATCTGTGATGAGTCACGACTTCTCTAAATTGCTCGAGAAATTGACAAGCAAATTATGCCGAATGCATACTGAGTGGCCATGATATGAATTTTAAGGTCTAATTTAGGTTCAGTTTTCCCTCCCTCCCTGGGTCAGTGCTTGGAGCGTTTAATGTGAAATCATAATCATAAATCCTTGCCATTCAGAGGTGGTTGAAGAGTTACTCACGCATAGCAATTAAATAGGTTAGCTAGCTGCTCAATGTCCCATGGAGTGTTCACAAATTGAAGTGAACTTCATACCCTGGCCTGGCACAGTATGGAGTGTGTGTGTTTGCGGGTGTGTGGAAGATGACGGTCCCAATTAGAAGTCAAGAATCTCATACATCATGTAGAGAAATTTTAACAGGTGGTATATATATGTATAGGAGAATTTTAGTTACATAGGCGTACGCTTGTCCTTATCCTTCATATAAATCGATTTGCAACTGCAAAGTGAAAGATTTTAGTGAAAATGTATAAATTTTATTAGATTTAGAGAGCCAAAATTGAATAGCTACATGTATTTCTGCATAGAGCAAATATAAAACCTAGGAGATTAGAAGAATTTAAACTTCTTTAAATTTTCATTTGATTTGGTTGATCCTAGCCATGAAAATCATTATTTCTACATTTCTATCTTCTTGTAATTTATAAGTTTTTATTGATCCAATTATATTCAACATAGTTAACTAAATACAAAGAAAAATATTTTTTATAAATACATGTATAACATAATAAATAACAATTGAAAGATACAGATCAAACACCAAGGAGTAAATCCATATTGTGTTGATGGGTGCACTGTCCAGACAATGATATCTGAATACAGCTTAGAATAATCTTGATTTTGTTCACGAAAGTTCAAGAAATATGCAAAAGACATCACGTTCTGACTTTCAAATTGCTGATCTAAGAGAAATCCTGACTATTACTCTTTTTCCCCCAAAGTTAAACTAAAGTTTTCACTACATTGTGATGGGCACTTACAAGGGCAAATTTTATCAGGGAAATTCCTGACTGAAGAAACTCGCCCAAAGATTTCCTATGTGTGTGATGGGCAGCTATTTTATTTTGCCTCAATTTTGTGAATATCAAAGAGAAAGTTTGATATTTCAGCAAATTATGACGAGTCACCAACAAAAATGACAAAATTAATTCTGTTTAAAGTGTGTCACTCTAGATTAAAACAAATTCAATATAGAGATCTCTTTACATAATTTTGTAGCTCCTGGGTTGCACTTTCTTATATTGTCCATTCTATCAAAGAATCTTAATAGTCAGTGCAAACATTCCAATAATGTGTGGATAGAATTTTCAAGATTCAAATACTCTCTTGTTCAGCTATAAACATTTTTTGAAGTGATGTCCAAATAGTTGCAGTAAAGTGTCCATATACAAAGTCCACCAAATAATTTTTTCTTGTGAGATGTATTGAATTGTTGAATTGTGATTGTGTCTCTATTGATCTGTATGATGTCGAACCACTTCTAGATGTTTGCTGACTTGATATTTATGGCTTCATTTATCAAGTTAAAATGGATGGCAGAGGGTCAATTTTATAGTCCACCATAACTTCATGATGTTATCCTAAAGCTTTATTATATTTTTCGTAAAGAAGATAAGTAATGAATATCACTTCTTGTACAATTTTGATACATGATGTAAATATCTAGTGAAAAGTAGGTACATAATACAACCTTGCACATTTACCTCCTCTGTCATTTTTTTTTAATGATTTGGAAGATTAATCTATTTAGATTAATCATACCCTGAAAACAATCTGACTTTTAGCATGTTACTCATATTATGGCCTTTCAATTTTATTTTGCATTTGCAAACACAATCCTTTTCATTTCTATCAATATTCTGGTCCATGCGAGTGTATTTCACTTTTGAAAGCAAGAGGGAAAAAGTGGTCTGTCACAGTATACTCCGAAAATGTAAACAGTGAAAGTGCATGTTATTTCAATACAAACAAGGACAGGTGGAAATACCATAACACAAATATCAAATTTTGCAATGGTGGGAAAAGGTCATACCAAAATGATAAAGATACAACACTGAAATATGACGAAGGAAAACACCAGAACAGATTCATATCAAGATTCCAAAGAATGGATACCAAGTGATGAGTGAATCTGAAAGAACTATAGAGGGAAAGTGCATCTTGAGACGAAAACAATACACATACCAAAGCAAGACCAAACCAGAACTATATTATGATCCTAGAACATAAACAGGTCCAGAATAGATCACAGAAGCCAAATCAGGTCCATTACAAGTTTCCAGGTCCAGAACAAAATACCAGAGCAGTGGTCCCAAAACAGCATGAAATGAGAAATATTGAAGTGGTATATTTATTCTGTTTTGGTATGTCTCTTCTCCGAGTGAAATCCAAATCCAGAGGTCATGATGGGTTCAGATTCAAAGCCGGCGGCTGCCAGTGGAACGTTGTATTGTCTAAAAGTCAGTGGGAACATCCTATTTTTGGTAACTTTGTTGAATTCTGATCCGAGTTAGAGATTTTGAAGAGAGTCTTCATCAATTTGCATACCAAGGCGGGAATCTTGTCTGTAAGAGGATTAGCGGAAGTTCTATAAAGAGCAATTTCATGGAACATTGCTCAAGTTTTTTTAATCAATTGCTGAGAAATTCCTGTATAGGATGTCATACTACCTGTATGGATTTAGAAGTTAAACTAGAAAAACAAGTCAAAATTTGTAGAATTGTCGTGATATATTTATTTAGTACTGGTAATTTACAACTTTGATATTTTTATGGCTAATTGACCTTTCAGACCATCACACATTTCTCTAACTTCAATTATTACAAAAATTCTGAACATGACCTCATTGCATAATTAGGATAATTTTAATGAGCAATCACTGTTGGATTGGTTCTACATGTATGTTGGGATGTTAATTCACGACCTTCGCATGAGCATGCAATCAGTTGAGAAACTTTAGGCTGGCAAGCTTCCAAATGTTGTAGTCATGTAAGAAAATGCAACCACCATGCAATTTTCAGCTCCATGCTGGGTATTGAATCCATACCCTTCTCACCCATAATCAGTGTGATACCACTCTGATGCAAGACCTCAGTACACTATCAATGAATTATCCTTTGCACACTTGGTAATGATAGTGTTGAATCCATGACCAGCATACCTCCAAATAATTAAAAAAAAACACTGAATTTTGAAGTCCCTGCACACTGTCATGAAACTCATTATTGAGGAATACTAATTTAGATGTCAGCTCCATGTTGAGTATTGAATCCAAGACCTGCACATGTGTTTAAAAAAGACGCTCCACACTGAAGTCTATGTAGATCATCAAGATCAAAACTCAATGATAAGCAATTTGGATCACCATTCAGATCATCAGTCCCATATTGGGTTTTGAATACATGACCTGCAGACCTCCAAACAAACCACTCTACTTTGAAGTCTCTGCATATCATCAAGATCAAAACTCAATATTGAGCAATTACCCGTCTGATCATCAGTTCCATGTTGGGTATTGAATCCATGACCTTCACAACTCCGAACAAACCACTTTAGATCAAAGTCCCTGCTCTCTATCATGAAACTCAGTAATGAGCAATCACCATTCAGATCACCAGTCCCATGTTGGGTATTGAATCCTAAACCTGCAAACCTCCAAATAAACCACTAAACTTTTGATATCCCTGCACACTGTCATGAAACTCGTTGACAAGCTCTTACCATTTGAATTTCAGTTCCAATTTGGGTTTTGAATCCATGACCTTCGCAAATTCAATCAAACCACTCTACTTGGAATTCTCCGCAGACTGTCAAGAAAATCATTATTGAATCATAATTGCTCAAACTATACCTCGCTCCAGCGTGACTAAATTTAGAAGCATCTCCATGGAAACTGACAACTCTTAGCTTGAAGATAAATCCTGTCTCTCTTGATAATCCTTTGTGTCAAACAGAGTGAATTCATAACAAAACTTTCTGAAGTTATGCATTTCTTCGAGTTACATGCATTGATGATAGTGTAAAGACTGTCATATTTCATTTTCTCAGATTAAACTATTCTCCCTGAAACAACTATACACATCTGGTGTTATTTATAAGCAGAAAACGTTTTGGTGAAGTACCTCATAATGATCCCAAATAGTCCTCTTTAGTCCTCGAAAAAGTTGAAAACTGAAGGTGCTCACCACAAATGATTTGTTTGAATATAAACTATTAGTGCTAAAAGCAAACAATATTCCAATCATATTGTCCCAATTTGGATATATGCGTACACATCAAAATAAGTTGTGAAATTCACACGCTGCTATAGCCCCTGATGTGCCTCAATCTACCAAGCGATTCCTATATTTACCATCTCAATTTCAATTTCAGATCTTGCTCGCGTCAAAATATTTCTCTTTTATTTCCTTCTGGTTAGATGTCATTACCCTTGAAAAGCTTCAATTTATCATTGACAATGGCACAGATTGCTTTTTTCTAGGTCTTTTTGAGCGTTTCAGGAAATTCTAGTCAAAGATCGTCGCAGGAAATGGTGCTTCACCTCTGCCTGCTTGGGGGCCCACTCTGGTGTGATTCCGACACTCAATTTGTTGATATTACCAGGTTTTCAGCTGCGAAAACTTTTCAGTCAAGTATAAAACTATTTCACAGATATTTAGACTTTGTTATTGTGTATTTATATCAGTGACGTGTATCCTATATATGCAGTGCATTACCAATTGATATGATAATGAATATACAGGTATCACCTCTACAGTGAAGTGGACTATATTTTTCTTTATTTTAAGGATTTCCCGTATAAATTCGATATCATGCAAATTCTCACGATAGGTGACTCTTAATGAAAAGTAAGATTATAAAATCCACTTATGTCCACTTGATACATCCTCTTTTGGATTTAACTTAATTTCAAGCAGTTATCAAATTTCAAGTATTTTAAAGTGATATGAATCCTCTTTAACCCTCGTCCAGGTAAAACCTCTCTGCAAAGCACAAGCTTTGGTGCACCAGTTAGTTTAGGGATTGTTTTCCACTTAATGACTCTGGTGTGCACTCATCCACAATGCATTAATCGGGCACTAACCTGTCTTATAAACTAATGATCCAATGTCATTATTCCCCCGCTGTAATCACATGTACATCCCTATTTCCACTTTTATTATGACACAATATCTCCCTTTTACTAATATAGTCAGGATATGGAATTGAAGAGGTTCAATGGCTCAGTGCTTATATTGAATGACGATATAAAGCTGCGGTAAAGTTTAGTAATCAACAATAAAGTTAATAATAATGGACCCTAGGATGACCTACCAAAAATATGCAGAGAGCAAAACCCACACATTTTGTACCGTTAGATTTGTCAATAGCAAAAATGCAAACAATTTGGTAATTAAAGGTCATGTTTTATGTCGTGCACAATATATTTTCCTCCATGATGGTTGTGAATGCAAAAGTGCATAAATCTTTTGCTATGGACTAGACGTTAATTAAGTCCTAAGCTTATGGCTTGGAGCAAGCTTCTTTTTCAATTAGCTTGAGATATTTATATGTCCATAGGGGCAATGAACCTAGCTTATTCATGCACAGAAGTTGGCATACAGTGAAATAACATTGGAATCATTGGTACAATAGTGGGCACTTGATGGCGTTTACTGAGCAACTCTTATACAAATGAACACATTACTTATCTTTATTAAGGAATGTTGCTACACAGTTGCATTTGATCGCAAATCAACTGCAAATCAGTTGTAAATTGTAATGCGCAATTCCATTCACGAATGGTCTGCGGTCTGCGGTTAACAAGATGCATATGAAACAGTGATTTTAATTTGCATGTTCCAATCAACTACAACTTTCGAACAACACCACCTTAGTCTTTATAAGTGGTTCATAACTAATTGCTTGCTCTCAAACTTGAAGTCCAGACTACCTGAGTGAATACTTATTCAATATTTTACAAGAGAAATGCACTGGAGCAAAAACAGAAACCATTTGTCCCAAGGTTATACTAGTCTGTGAGCTACAGAAAATATGGGACTCTTCATGTAGCCCCACTACCTTTAGACCAGCCCTGCTTTAGACCATTAAAACCAAGCTGGTCTAGATCCAAAAGATTCTATCAGACTTCAGGTGCTCTATTACAGCACATTGCAAATATACAATGTACGTGTATTTTTATAGACTCACTATAGGCTATAAACAGAGCTTGTCCAGATCTCAAAGTATACATCTGGCATCCTTTGCCTCAATGACATTCACATTGCCTTGGGTTAAAATCCAGTTATATCCTGATCTCTATGTCTACTTGATCCTTGCTAGTTCAAAAACACATAATTGTTGATAAAGTATTGGTATCCATGACTATTTATCTGAAAAACTCCAACAATCCTGATTTTCTGCGTAATAATCCCAGCGAAGCAGCTCCTATAAAGATATTTTTGATGATACATGGTGGTAAAAGTTCTGTAGAGGGCATTCAAAAGGAGACTTGGTATGTGGTACGAGTTACTTCCAACATGATATTCCAATAATGGTATAGACCAACCTTGTGAATCACGTTCTAGATACACTTTCTACATATAGAGGCTCGTTAAGCTGTGTTTATGTTGAAAAGTGTTCTGTTTGCTTCAATCTGGTTGGCTCATTCATAAAGTTGGATCTCACCAAGGGCTTATCCCATGGCTCTACGAGGTCCTCTATTCAGGCCGTCATTGTTTGGTCCAAGCCCTCCTTCAGACTGTTTATTGTTTGGACCTGGTTCTTCTCTCTGCTTTATGACTATTGTACATCAGGGGCTAATGTCCTATTATTTTGAAGAAGGGTTACTTGAAAAGTTTTTTTTTCTCCCTGTGAAAGTAGATTTGTTGCCATGTATACCCCTCATTATGCTGGGTTTTATCGTAAACCTAAAGGAATAACAGGAATAAAGAAGTATTGTTGTCATTTATAAATATGTACAAAGAGTATTCTGTTTATATTTGTGATGGGCTTTGATATCAGAATGCTACGTGTAATTGTGTGGTTATTGAGAATTGTTTGTTTTGAAATTGTAATTGTTTAATTATTCTGTTATAATCTTGGAACAGGTAAAAGGTTTTTAAGAAATGTAATATAAAACAAACAATAATAGGACTTACTTATTTATTAATGTTTTTATTTTTCTCTCAATATCTGTTCCTCTCTTTTATCCCACAACCCTCCTTTTCCTCACCCCTCTTCTTTCCCCATGCTCTTTCCATGTCTTCCTCCATCTCTACCCCTCTTCCTCTCTCCCCTACTCATTTTCCTCCCGCTACATCTCCTTGCCTCTTTCTATTGAATCCTCACATTACAGGCCTCCTTGTGGTCACTATTCTTACTTGGAACATCCAGGCTGTCACTGTCTTCTCCGGAGTCAACTTCCAGCATCCGATTCTAAGGACCGACTACTTTGATGAATACACACTAGGTATGTACATGTATTTCCAAGCTGATACATGTATATCCATAGTACAATGTAGTTTGACTCCTTCAAACCCTAAATTCCATGGACCTAAAGCTCTAGTCCATTCTAAATTATCAGGGCACACTGTTACAATGGGTATAAAGCACATCATAAACCTTACATTTTCTTTTGCCTGTTCTAAGAACACACTGATATGATGTGTATACTCATGTTATGGACTTTGTAATTATTATAGCAAGAAATGTGTATTGATAGTTTAATCTGATAATACTGTGTTGACAAAGAATAGCCACTTCAATTTTTACATATCACTTTTCCTATGGACCCTGCATTGCTGCATATAGATGTTATTTTTTTTTTCTATTGTCAGGTGCGTTACTCCTTAGTGAAAAAGCTGAAGGTTCAGGATTCTACCCTGAGCTGGGTGGGGACAAGACCCCAAAATGCTCAGATGTGTTTCCAGTGTTTACTTATAAGAATTTACTGGAAAATATACAGGGGTTGCATGAAACAATATTTCATCATAACTGTAAAGGAAATCTCAACATTTATTTTTCAGAGAAACAAATCCTATTCAATCTGGTGAAGTACCTACATGTATTTCTAAATTCTGACTGTTCTTTATAGCTGTCTATATTGCTTTCAGGGTTCTTTTCTGAAAAAGAAAGCTTGTCTTGGAAGATGCCGGAAGTTTATTCAGCTGTTCCTAAAAATAGCACCCTATGTCATTCTGATCATTTAAAATGACCCATATGCCATAATCGCTTTATTTCTTAAAGATATGGGATACCTTTAAATTCTGAGATATTTTCTAGGATGCTCCTTGCCTTGTAAATCACTTCCTATGTCTATGATGACTACCACTTCCTAAATCACTCTTATGGTGATGTGGCACGTCATATTAGACTCTACTTCACAGGTATATCGGAAGAAAGGAGTAGTTTCACGCAGACAGAGGTGCCCATCAAATTCATCATAAAATTTAATCACCCACCCTCACAATTTCCTTCATTTTGTACCACACGGTTGGAAATCAATAGAATATTTGTCAAATTCACTAGTCGTTTGGGTAATTTAGGAAGTAGTAATTTGATAGAGACGGTAATCCTCATCAAATTTACCATAAAATTTGGTCACATCCCCTAATTATCTCCTTGATGATTAGCCTGTTTTGTTATGGATCAATAAACATTTGTCAATATTCAATGCTGAGTGATATGTGTTTTACAGTAGGCCACAAAATTATCATAAACTTCAGCAAGTTAGCAAATTTTTCCCTCTTGGTTTGAGGTAAAAAGTGTTTAGCAAATTATTAAACCAGATGAACAAGGCAAAGTACTTTGTTGGAGCCTTCTTGGACCCTGGCTTAGAAGAAATGTCTTGAATGTGCTTATTTGGTTTCACCCATGATACACTTTTGGTTCATATGTTTTCTTTCTTATTAAAATCTGATTAATTTGATCAATCAGAAGTTTGGCATGTCTGCTAAAAGAACCAATCAGAAGGGAGTGTCATGAAGGTTGTTACTGAGACTCGCACTCATTTTTTTGTTTACATTTAAACATAGACATACTTCTCATCCAATCAAAATCAAGGATTTCATTCAAATTTAGTCAGCACTCATTAATAGTCGCTCCAACATGCTTCATGAAACACCCTCAGGCTCTCTTTTACTTCTTCCTAGATACTGCCGATCCCATCATCTTCCGACCATCTCTAGTTACCAAGCCGAGTTTGCCAAGCTGGTTAAAGTTCATTCAACCAGGTCAAAGTTCAGATGGATACCTGTATGGAACGCCTCAAGGAAGTAATGTAGGAGAGTTTGATCTTGAGGTTTGTAGTTCAACCGCCCTTCCTTCCTCTCGGGTTCAACTATTCCTGATTATTTGTAATATAACCCTGAGGTTTGTAGTCCAAACATGAGGTTTTTAGATCGTTTCTAGATCCCACCAGCTTCTGACTATGCCTAGTAACCAAGCCCAGTTTGCCAAGTCATCCAACCAGGTCAACAGTCAGATGGATACATGTATGGAACACCACATAAAACCAATGTAGGAGAACTTGACTTTGAGGTTTGTAACATTTAAGCTGTTGTGTCGTGTCTGACTGTCAGACATACATGCACTATTGGGGATGGGGAGATTCCTACGTTGTCAGAAAGTTGAAGTTGAATACAAATCAACTGCGAATCTGCATTTTAATAAGCAGTAGGTATGCGCTTTCAACAATATGCATATGAAACACTAAATGATTGGCACTTTCCGATGAACAGCAACTTGCAATTGATCACAAATTTCTAGCAACACCCTCCTAAAAGTATGTTCAAGTATAATAATAATAAAAACTTTGCATTGACATTTCCAAAGGAAAGGAATGTATCATACAATGGTAGCAAGATTGATACGTAGGTCAGGGTGTGATTGGAGCACGGCCTCTTCTCTGCTCTTTCTCACCAGTGCCACATCTTCAAATTCTCCATTTTGTCTTCACTCTCCTATTCATTTCTTATTTATTATTATAGATTTCTTCCTATCTCTGCCTCTTTTCCTTTCCCTGCCTCTGTGCAAGCCATCTCATTGATGACTTCCTTCGTTTCATAGGTCAATCACCAGGATCATCCTGCTGAATTATGTGTGTGGGAGGACTTTCTGGGGACCCTTGGAAATTTCAGAGAAAATGCAGAATCTGAAAGAGTCATGAAGCTTTCTTTAGACGAGATTGCAGCAAGTCTGCAAATTCTTTTAGTTCTAAGGGCAATCCTTCAGTCAGCCTGCTAAATGATTGTATGATCTTCAAACTTTTCTAAGTCTCAGAATATGTTTGTTACAAGTGTGAACATTGCAAGCCTGGAAATTTCAGAGAAAAGACATGTCCTATATAGGAAAAGTCACAAAACTATCTTTGGATGTAGTTACAGCATGTTTACAAATTATATGGGATCTTGAATAGCCTGTAGTTCATTTCCCTAACGTTTGTACAATCTTAGAAACAGCTTGTTGTAAGATTGTAATTTTTTATTACTGTGAGAATTGCAACAAGCCTTTTTTGATATATGCACTGCCCTACTGCAACCTTACTCCAAATCTATGGCAAGCTTAGATTAATGTAAGAGTAAATTGTGTCATTTATTAATCATATTTTTCAAATTGAATATATACTTCATTTTCAAATCCAACAAAGGTTAAAAAAACGGTAATCTCTGTTACAATCTGTAGAATTGTAACAGGTATGGTATATTTCAAGCATTTCTTCAATCTTCATCAATCTCCAATTTATCCAAATATTCTCAAATTTTACCCCAGATTTTAACCGCACACAATTGCACTTGCTTCTAAAGCATTCACAAGCCAATGACTCCCAGGGGAAGTTTGAATTCTAGGACCATGGCATTTAACAGTTTGTTAATGGTTGTTTATGATTAGGATGGGAAGCCCACCTCCATCAGCAGGATAGGAGCGTCAAAGGAAATGTTCTCCCCAAACAATTTTCTAGCGCGTTTTAAAGAGCTCTTTGCACTTGGGATAAGCAAGTTGGGGAAAAATTACATTTGTAGCATGTCCAAGTCTTACCATAGCAGTATGATTGAGCATTATGAATTTATAAATTATAAATCTTAATGATATATTTTCAAATGCTCTCAAATATTATCACATGAAAAGCTGTTTTTTTTTTTTCCCTGGATATTCTTTGCCTGATTTTTGCCCTGTCCCATATATTAATTTTGGTGTGAGTACATGTACTTGTGTGATACTGAAATTGATATTTGTTCCTAATAGCGTATCAAATTAAAATCTTTCACATTACAAATTACAATGTATTTTGCATCTCATCTGCATTTCATAGTTATTCACAATTCACTCAGATATTTCCATGCCACATTCTTTCAAAATGAAATGACAGAACCTGGATGATCTTTAAACTACCATGAGCGCATTTTGACAGAGGAAAACATAGGGGAACCATGAACCTGTTCTCCTCTGTGAGTCAGGTACACATACACTGAGGTGTGCCATTGTGGTGAACTTTATTAGAATCTGATTAAGATAAGATATGTGGTTTCTAGCAGTTCAAGAAAGCAATAAATTTCATGTCATCTATAGGAAACAAGCAATTTCGTCAAATTGAATGCTGACATGTACCATTTATTCGATGATTGGTAGATAAAGTCTTCTGTAATTTTCATATTTAAGTGTTTCTTTTAATGTAGAAGCCAATTGTTACTTTGTTATTTCTCTTAATTTTGCCTTGATAATAAGATTTCTTGTATCATAAGATAATTTCTTGAAAATATGTTAATGGGAAAAGAAATTAAATCCCACTATTCTTTTTTTTTTTAATCTTAGTCTACTAGATATGAAAGTAATTTTTTTTATCAGTAGCAATATAAGGAACCATTATTATTTCTTATTAATATTTGCTTCAACTGTAGGTTACTTCAGATACTAGGGCCATGCTTTAGACACAGATCACAAAATTGCAGATTTTCTATAACCCCTAAATCTAAACTTATTCTGGGGTGATAGAAATAAGAATATTTTACACCTTCATTTATTGCAATAGGATACTAGTAGTAGAAGTAAATATTGTATATACATGTAGTAACTAGTTTTTAAATTTTGGTGGTAAATAGCAATATTGACTTGATATATCAGTTTGTGAATGTCTTTAATAAGAGTATCTTGCAGTTGGCATGGAATTATTTGTCCTCCAGTTCTATTTTCTCTCCAAAAAAATGAGTAGATTTGTGAGATGAGCAGGGGAGGAATTTAGTTGACGTAAACAGTCTGCATGGAAATTGGATTATGGCTGTGTATTGATACAACCGTCCCAGGCACTGACAGATCGCTGTCTGTGAGCAGGATGTGCCTACAGATCTTCTTCTTTCTACATTGTAAAACGGGGCAAATGTGGATGTGGGGTGAATAGGGACAAAACTTTATACACAGTATATGAGCATCTGCTTGTATTATATTTGGAAGCTCAGTAACAACACCTGCAAATTCTAAAATATTGAGAAAAAAGTTTTCTTTGAGCTTCCGTTTACCTAGTTGTGTTTCCAGAAATTGCTCTTAGATGTTGTGATTTACAGAGAGTTAACAACAGTTGTATGAAAAATCATTACAAGTTCTCAAATCAGAGGAATTAACAGCAACTTAATGTGGAAGAGTAAAAGTAGCATATGAAAATTCTTCTGTGATTTTGATTATGGCCGTGTATTGATTCAACCGTCCCAGGCACTGACAGATCGCTGTCTGTGAGCAGGATGAGCCTCAGATCTTCTTCTTTCTATTCTTACTTTTACCAAATTTGCTGCTTGCAAATTTAAATGAAGATTCTGAATGAAACCATAAGTCTTCATGCATATGTGGTTATCCTCTGTGGCTGTCTTCAAGTCATGGACATTTACTAACTAAAATAAAAAAAAAAAAAACATGAAGTCTCTTCCATGTTAAAGTAGCATAAAAAATATATCCTTTTACTGTATAAGCCACTATTTGTTAATACTTTTTTTTCGCAATTTCGGATCAGTTTTACATATTGGCATGTTCTTATTGTCATATTTTTGACAGCGTTTGTACACATGAATGTGCATCGTACTGAGTGAAATCTTTCACAAGGTCAAGACTGCGCAATTCGCGAAAATAAAACCACTTTGAAAATTTTAGGTTATACAGTATTTGAACTTTTATGTATGCTACTAGGACAACATCTTTTAATTTCACTAGTTGCTGAAGATCTTGATTGGGATGGTCGCGTAATTCATTCCTCCACATTAATACTATCAACACCCGTGTTACCGGAGAAAACCTGATTCTCCAAAGGACCCAAAAATTTTCAAATCAGATTTTTCCCCTATTTGGATACTAGTGTTTGTGTTTTTTATAATTTTGTATGTATATATTTGGTTCACTTTTACCTGATTTGAATTCTTATTGGTTTCTTGAAACTAGGGGTACATGTATCATTTTCAGTATCTCCTGTCTGTGACTAATGTTCTCTGCTTGTCAAAGATTTGTGTAGTATCTTTGAGTACCCTGGTCTCAAACTGGAGTGATATCACCCCTGTCACTTGACCCACTTCCAAGAAAAGAAGTGCCAGAAGTGACATCAATGGGTCTGTTTACATTGAAATAAAGTTTAATATTGAAAAGTATATTAAACTGAAATCAAACACATGTCAGCCTATAACAAAGTAGAAAATTCATCAAATATACCTTCATAACTGTATAATGTTAGATAATAATGATAATAATAATAATGATAATAATAATAATAATAGTAATGATAATGATAATAATATTAATAATACGTGCTCTTTCCATCCTAATTAGATGCTCAAGGTGCTAGGAGCAAATTAATTGAAGTGATGAAATACAAATACAAATTACAACAAAAAGTAAAAAGAAAGTCAAAAGGCACACAAATTGATAAATCTCAAGGTTGAAATAAGCAAGTATAGAGGCATTCAGTAATTAATTCTGCAATTTGTGAAGGAACACATTGAAGTGAAATATATATATATATATTGTAGACAGTCTGCACTTTCAGAGCTGTGAATTGTTTCACAGACAATTATGAATGTGATATGTCACATTAACGCTCTCAAAGCTCTTAGAATGAAATGTGATCTACAAAAATTCACAGTATCACACATTTGGAAATGTTTCATTTTGTGAAATTTTCTGAAATTAAAATTTTGGTGAGAAATATTTTCATTTCTCACCAAATATTGGATTTCCAACTACTGATACAGTGCAACCACAGATTTCTATCATCAGCGGACTGTGAGAACTCTATTTTATGACACTTTTATATATTTTTTTTCTACAAAATTTGTGTATTCATATTTTTTCTACATAGTTACAAATCAAAGGTTCAGAAATCATGGCCATTGACCTTTTAAAAAGTTGATTCAAAACGTTTACATTTGCCTTCAATAATATAACATTTCTTCTATGAGACAGGGTCCGAATATCTCCAAACCCCAACTTTCCTAGGCCAGTGGAAAAGTAACTTTCAGATGCCTGGTTATGTAGGAGTGTATCAGAGGAAATCAGATGTGAAGAAGATGGTTTTAGGCTGATTTAGAAATGCCCCAATTTATCTATCAAATTACCAAACTTATCTCATCTTTCCTTCCATACATATTATTTTGGTCCTCATTTCCCCGTCATGTTTATTTGATTTACTTTATTGGTAAGCATGTGTCATAGCACTGGAGGGGAGTCTTGGGATGTTTCAGGGGGAAATTTTGCCAAAATATATCTTGACCTATCCGCTTTGGAATTCAATTTTGGAGAATAAAAGACTTGTCCAAATATTGATAATGTTGGGGGTATCTCCTCTTTTACACATTTATAAACATTTCATTTAATGAGAGTGAATTGTTTGAAGACTTAGAAATGGATATGAATGTGATCACAATATATTTTATTTTCAATACAATCAAACCTGTCTACAATGACCACCAAAGGAAAAGTGGTCACTGTAGACAGGTTTTCTCTATAGACAGGTTCTATAGCAAATTTTTTCATCTCGAGGGAAGCAATTTAGGTTTGTGTGGATAAACCAATACTATGAACCTGATAGACAATGAAAATTGACAAAAATATTAACTCTGGCGCTCACTCAACTTTATAATGGCTCTTATAAATAAAGCCAAGAACCCTTAATACCGTTGTTCTGTAGATATCATTATGCATTCAAATACAAGTACCTACCTTTTTTTTTTTAGCAGAATGTGAAATGAAATTTCTTTTGCCCACTTTCTTTTGCCCAGGGCATTTCACTGAAGGTTGTTGCAGCGACAAGCACTCATTCCCCGACAGTTACCGTAGCAACAGTCAGAGATAGTATTTTTCATCCAATCCAAATCAAGGATTTCATTGGTTTAGTCAACAATGACTATATTTCATTCTGACAAGCTCTGTGAAACACTGTCCAAGTGTGTACAGTGTTATTTACTGTTTTTCTTTTTTCTTTTTTTTTTTATTTGTTTCAGATCATAGGACTCAACTCCAGAACATATGAGAGTGCTAGAAGGCTGCTCCAGATGACTGTGGAGGAGAATACAGGTTTGTCTTATGGAAAGAAATAATTTAGTTATTATTTTGCGATTAAACCTTTCCAATAATAGTGCATTAAATGCTCTCAAGAACTTACATTACTTTTAATTAGCAAATGAACTATAGCAAAAGCCAATATTTCAGCTTACATAAATTTCACTGAATTTCATACTCATTCAAATATTAGTGGGTTTTTATATTTCATGATTTAAAAAAATAAGTCTATAGGCCTTAAAATAAAGGAAAACTTTATTATTGTAAAGGAAAACTTGCGAATCGCAACAACGGAGAAAAGTTCAGCTTGTACACTACAGTACATATACCTAAATGTAGATGGAAATGACTTTCAAAGGTTATCCACAAGCCATCCAAGTCAAACTTCAACAGTCTATTTAAAAGGATTCAAGCAAGATTCAGAAAGAGTAACTGATAAGACCTCATGCTGTTTGGTTTATTCATTTGTTTGATTTGGGTTTTTTTTCATGGTTTTGAGCCATTCTTTAAATCGTGCATTCCCCTGCGTACATTTACTGTATCACTTCTCTCTCTCAATATTAATGCCTCTTGTCAATTTTACAAATACGATGTACGGTAGTCTGATATTAGAAATTGAATGGTTTATGTTACAATATTGCCTTTGGAACAAGATATTGAATAACAGTTTACCTATCAAATTTGCAAATAATTAGGCCAGGATATATGCCCGGGCTTTAAAACTAACCTTGTATGACACATAATATGATCATATAAGTGTATCAATCCTTTATCATAGCTTGAAAGTTTAGTTCCTTTGGGCAAAAGGGAGGAGTAAGAGTCAGCGTACATGTTTATTTTTTATGTGTTGAGTGAACTCATATTCATTCTTGTTTTCGATATCAATGCAATTATTTCTTTTGTATTTATGTTATTAAAGACTCTTCTTCTTTGCAGCTTTGATTCTTTGTACTATACAGAATAGTTCATTAATGTGTGGTGGCTGCCATGAATTATTTTATGATCAAACCCCTTCTTCAGATGAATTTTCAAGTCAAGCTATTGCACCTCTACAATTTATCAGTATTGTATGTTGAGCCATATATTTACATTTCAAAATAAGATTGTAATGTCAATAAAGCTTACATAATATTCCCTCTTTTTCTAGACGGTCCTAACTATCAAGCAGATTTCTTCATTGCAAACCTGAACCTAGCAGACATTCTTGACACCACAGTTCAAGAAAAATTGAAGACAGCGGTCAATTTAGTCTGGGGTCAAGGGTCACAGGTCAGCATTCAGTCATTGACCTCTGCAGAGGAGCTTGGTCTAAGAGTGCCACTCAATCCAGATCCAGACCAGAAATTTGGGTAAATATTCAGATGTTCTCATTGAAGACTTTTCATGGTAATCTGACAGTGTAAATGGATATCTGAAAGGTCCGTGAAAGTTCACTGAAATACTATTTAATTTAGTGTTGGTCATCTAGCTTTTGTTTTATACATGTACTTCCCAACTAATTTAGGCATTAGACTATCACTTTCATCCGCACACCGTGGGACGCTAGCCCTTTTGGGTCAGAGCTAGGGGGCGCCAAATTTGAGGTAAAGGGGGCGCCAAAATTGCAGAGAGGCACCAAAGGTGGTGGTGACCATTTTTTTTTGCTTCTCAGCTCTGATCAGCACCCTGGGAGCACCAGCCCAGAGAAGGGTGCCAACAGTTGAGCCATTAGTGAATGAGTGAATAAGGTTGCCATAGATATCAAATTTTGAAAATTGATTTGGTAAAAATCAGGGAATTTTGTTCTGAAATAGTCCGAAACCTGGTATTGGCTAGTACATTGTTCCAGTGTGATTGCAGATGTAATACATGTAGTTACATACAGTGGTCCAATATTTGTATGGCGATTCATCATACCAGTTGATATCGGTATCTCCAGGACTTGTTTAATGGGGAAAGGAGGTTTTCTTTGCTGGTGGCTTGACAAGTTAAATAGAATAAAATGTCTGCATGTCCAAAGGGGGAAGTAAAAGAAACCTTTTCCCTGATGAGTGGTTGATGACTCCCACTCCCTTCCCCAACAATGAAGGAAACTTAAAGGAGATTCTTCCCCAAAGCGACAAAAAGGATCCAAAGTAAAGAGCAAAAGGGGCCTCAGCCCTTCCAGTCCTCTCCCTAGATCTACCTCGGCTAAGGATGCATCGCTTCTCTCATCACAAGATACCATCTGCATCACCACTGAGACAATCAATAAGAAACGACATCAATTAATTTTCTTCTTTATCTAAAGCTTTAAATCATGTTCATATAAAAACCAAAATGACATGTGATGCATTCGGGAAATCACCTGTTTGGCCCTTTCTCCAACTTCTTCTTTGTCTGCACCGCAAACTCAGGGAGGCTTAGGAAAGATACNCCCCCCCCCCCCCCCCCCTCACAAAATCTAGTCAGGGAAAAGTCAGCGAATTTGACTTAAAAATCAGGGTAAAACTGGTAAACTTTATTCTCCTGAAATATAGGGGATCCTGCGGTAATTGACAATTCATCAAAATAATTACATGTATATTGAAATTAGTGAATTAGGTTGCCATAGGTACCTAATTTTGAAAAGTGATCTGGGAAAAATCTTGGATTTTTGGTTCTCAAATAGTGGGAAACCTGGTATCGGCAAGTACATTGTTTCAGCATGATTGCAGATGTGATAGTTACATACAGTGGTCCAATATCTGTATGCTGGTTCATAAAACCACAAGGGATCGGCATCACCAGGATTTGTTGATGGGGGAAGGAGTTTTTCTTTACTTGTGGCTTGGCAAGTTAAAAAGAATATAAGGTCTGCATGTCCAAAGGGGGGATTGAACGAAACATTTTCCCTGATGGGTGCTTGATAAACCTCCACCACCCCCCCCCTTCCAAAAAAAAGAAAGAAAGAAAGAAATGTGGGACTTAAACAAGATTCTTCCCCGAAGCCAAAAAAAAAAAAGAAGTCTCCAAAGTAGAGATTGAAAAGAGCCTCAGCCCTTTCGATCTCCTCCCTGGATCTGCCTCGGCTAAGGATGCATTGCTTCTCTCATCACAAGATGCCATCTGCATCACCAACGAAACAATCGATAAGAAATGACATCAATTAATTTTCTTCTTTACCCGAAGCTTTAAATCATGTTTCTATCTATCAAAATGACATGTGATGCATACGGGAAATCACCTGTTTAGCGCTTTCTCAAACTTCTTCTTTGTCTGCACCGCAAACTCAGGGAGGCTTAGGAAAGATAAACGGAAGGGGAATACGTCTTGATATTGGACCAGATGTCTGAAGCTCGTTGGGAAATGCTTCAGCCCGACATCCTATTTCTGATAGCTCACCTGGATGGGGTGATGTAGCATGTCAACTTCCTGCCCTACATTACCTGTATTGTAGAAAACAGTCAACGATATACCTGGATGAACTGAGAATGCTGACTTATGGAAAGCCAAGTGTTAACTCAATATATCTTGGGTCCATACTAATTATAAAGCTCATGGAAAGTTCCGAAACATTTAGAACAAAGGATAAATGTAGATGATAAATACCGGTACATGTACATTTGTGTAAATGCTAATACAGTGTATATAGGTCCTATACGTGGATAAATGGATTAAGTTATTAACAGAATGAAAAATGGTATTTGATATCTTGGGTCCATACATATAATCACCTCTCCACATACTCATGAATTTAACCCAGCATAGAAACACATGTAAAATTATCTGTTAATTGAGGCAACATAAAGTGATTTATTAGAAAAAGAGTTTTGTGTACTACCTTGTAGCAAGTTAATTGTCAAACATTTGCTCTGACATCGCAGCATCCAGAGAAAAGGCCCGATCATTACTCTTTACTAACCATTGGATCAGCTCTTATTATCTTTCATGCCTTATAACCTTTGACAATTTAACAAGTTGTTTTTTTTAACTTATTTTGGGAAATGAAATTTAGCATTTTGCTATTTCTACAACTTACATCACATCTGATAATAAACCATATGCCTACTTTCTAATAATCAACTTCGTATTTATTATGAATGGGTTGCCTTCGGTTGATGTTAATTTTTTGATAAACTTTCCGACAATCAACTTGATAAAATCAAATATTCTTAGACAGGAAGGGCAACAAGTGGGACAAATACCTGGACTTCCTTAAGGTGCAAGAAGTTTACAAATAGTTTACAAGAAAAAGGAGACTGGATCCAAACCACAAATGACCATAAAAATAAAGTTGTTTTGTAATAAAGAGTGACTTTGATATGACCCCATGGAGGAAAGAGATTGGTCACGTGTGAGTATTGTCCAGACATATCAAACGTAAAATGTGCACATGACCAAGAGATTCGATATGAATCAACTACAACTTAACCCAATGAAATCTTTTGTAGAGGTTTAATTATGATATAAGATTAATCATAAAATCTCTGTTGTCATATTACGTCATCAAAATGGATTTGCAAAACATTTTCAGCTAAGCTAAAAAAAAACATGGTTTCATGCTTTTAAAATGGCCACTGGACCAAAAGTCTGAAATTAATCAAGTTAGACTTCACTAAATAAACACTCTTAAAAAATGGTTTATTTGTTGAATTAGTGAAGGAGTTAGCCCATGCAACTTTTATCTAGATGCAAACTGTTCTGTCATCTACATTTATGAGTACCAATGGCATCTATTTGTCATAGAAGACAGCTAAAGGCAAGCTCATTGCCTCTGAATAATCAATTTATTGAACATTGCCTGATTGACCAAACCGTGAAACTTGGCACCAATGTAGTAACGAGTCCAATGTTTACAAGAAAGTTAGAGACCCACAAAGGAGCAAATGTAGTGATATAGGGAGTAGGCCCACAGATTATAATCTCTTAATATATTCCTGCTCAATTGGATATTTCCAATAGAAGAAGCAATCTGCAATTCTGCTGCCCATGCCTGAATCTGCCACTGCTGCAACAGGCCTGCCGTGTTAAAAGAGCATTTAGCCCCTGGCAATGTTGCGTAAAAAATTGATGTGTGAACAAAGCCTGGAGACGTCCTTTTGATGGTGACCAAACAGACCCAGAGTTGAGCGTTGACATGTGGTTTGGATTAATTCTAAGTGTGAACAGTGCTCTGTGACCATGCAGGAAGGAGACTGCCTTTAAACAGTGACCAAACAGACCCACAGGTGAGCATTCACATATTGTCTGTTGGGAACCAGAAGGGCATTATTGATAACAGCGTGTGTGTCTCATTCTGCTCATTTTAGGCCCCGGTCACGTGGGGCCCAGAAGAAACGCGATTTAACACGACTTGCTTTCGGGGTCCTATATGACCGGGGTCTTAATGTTACACACTAAGTTACAGGATTCTGTACACTTAAAAATCTTTCAATGCGATTAGCTTGGAATATCCAAAATGAGTTAACGACCTTTTGGTTCCAAACAGATGATAATGTGTGGACTAATTCTATGTGTGAACAGAGCTCTGTGACCATGCAGGAAGGAGTCTGCCTTTAATTGGTGACCAAACATCCCCGCAGGTGAGCATTCATATGTGGTTTGGATTAATTCCAAATGTGAACAGGGCTCTGTGACCATTTAGGAAGGAGACTGCTTTAAAACAGTGACCAAATAGACCTGCAGGTGAGCGTTTACATATTTTCTGTTTGGAACCAGAAGGGTATTAACTCAATATTTGAGGCTATGACGTTATTTATATCAGCTCAATATTATGTGGACTAATTCTAAGTGTGAACAGAGCTCTGAGCCTGCACAGGAAGGAGTCTGCCTTTAAATGGTGACCAATCAGACCCGCAGGTGAGCGTTCACATGTGCTTTGGATTAATTCCAAGAGTGTCCAAAGGAAGTCAAGGTGTTAAGTGTAGACTGTAATCATCTTTCTGCTAATCCCACAATAAACTTTCTCACCTTTCTCTCTCTCTTCTCAACACCTCCGCAGGTTGAGGAGGGGTCGACACACCGACCTGAAAAACCAATGAAAACAGCAGTGTTTTCTTGCTCGGGCAGTTTGTTTTCATTGGTTGCCATAGCAAGTCATTATTATACATCAACTATTATCAAAGTCCTATGATTAATGCATCAGCCTCTATTTTTCTCGCTCTCTAACCCACTTTCACTTTCCTCTTTCTCTGTTTGTCTATGTCTCTCTGTCTCTATCCTTCTTTCTTTCTTATTCCTTATTCTTTCTTATTCCTTATTCCTTCCCTTATTCCCATTCTCTCATCCTCTTCTGTATTTTTCCCCTCCTCATCTCACTCATAATCTTTCCATCCTTGCATTTTCTCTTCCCCCTCTAACCCTCCCTCTCACAATTTTCTTTCTTCCTCTCCCTCTTCCTAAACTATTCCTTCCCCTTTTTATCCCTCATTACCAATTCTTCCTACCCTTTATTTGCATCCTATATGTTTCTCCCCCCCCCCCTCCTCTTTTGTTCTTCGGTAATCAGCATCCAATGACCTATGAAATTTGTTAATTTCATCTCCAAAAATCCCAAGATAATTTGCGTACAAAAGTTTTATCGATTTTATTGTCTGTTAGTTTTTCTTCTATGATTCTTCTGATGAACTCCTAGAAGATACCATAGCACATGACTTATGCTGAACCATATAACCAGTGCGTTTGTCCATAATTCGCATTGTCTGGTTTACGAGCCATTCGGGAGTTGATAGCATGACCGTGTAAAATTTTGTCTGGCTTGATCGACACTTGCCTTCTAATGACCTTTCAATACTGACAAATTTAGAGTAATCATAAAAAGAAAAAAACATATGTTTGTTTACATTGTATATTTGCAGCATTCTTTTTTGGATATTTTCACTGTAAGATGTTTCACTTTCATGACAGACTTTTTATGGCAAGGAGTCATATAATGTAATATATTTTTCACCTTTAGTCCCTTTGCTACAGTCAACATTAGGTGATGAAATTTCTTAGCAGACTTCTCAACTCCGCTGAATCTGTGTGATTCTTTTTTACTCTAATTTTACTTCATTTCGAAGTTGGCACTTGTATTTAATGTAAGTCGGCACTTGTATTTAATGTAAGTCATCAATTAAATTGTTGTTCAGGGTCGGACTAAACTTAAGTTAATTTAGATCTCCCTGTTCTAGTTCATGAAGTATATCAACAATGTTTTTCTTTCAGAGGTTTCATACCCTCGCCAGTGCAGTAAAATTGGCCATAACATATTCAAAAGGAGTAAAATGCGTGTAATTATACCATTTGGGGTCATTTTTACATAAACGTCTTATCTTATTAAACTTCTAAGAAAAGGCATGAAATTATAAAAGAAAAAAAACTACATTATAGCTGAAAACATATTTGCTGTCATTGAAATATAGGTAATTTTTTTCTCCTTTCATGCATCAAATTTTGTAATACAATAAGTTTGATACTGTGGAAGAGTTGAATCAAAGTTCAATCAAAGTTCTTTTGATACAAAGTTATATTTCAAAGAAATTATTGACCTAACATAGGAAAAATTACATATGATATGATTCAAGAAAGGAGTCATACATGTATCATGACACATTCTGTTTTTTTTTATTACCATTTATTATATTTCTGAAAGGTATTTCCCCCTCGTATTGACAATACCATCCATGTGGTTTTTTCAAATCTAATTATTTGAGAGTTGGAAACATCCTTTTCTCATTTGATTGAAACAATAGGTTTTGTTGACCGGGGAATGTCGTCCTGATTCTTCCTTATGATTGATGCCGATGAACCATGATTGGCTCGTGCTGAATCATACAACAATAAATGCTACCCCCTGTCTAAAACAATCTCAATCTTTAGTGCTGATACTGCAAAAATATGTTTCCTATAATGAAGGAGGCGCTAAAGAAAGTTCATTAAAGTTAGATTTTGTTTAGACCGCTTTATCACTTTTGGGCCAGCATGAGGCTGGTTTAATTGTGGTATTTGGTGCCTCGATTGTTCCTTTACACCCAAAAAGCATGCCAATAGCTCTGCATGAAAACATTGATTTTAATAAAGGTTAGCCTAGTTTATTTGCCTTTTGGTCAGGTAAAATGTCCTGCTGACCCACATTTAATACTGCTTTTGGGCCAGCATGCATGGAACGAAAAAAAGGCTGACCACAGGCTGGCTTTTCAACATGTGGGCCACCCTTAATTTGAATGTGCAACTCCCTATCGCATATAGAGCTCTCTGAATCGTAATATTTTTGATGCCCTAATTTTGTTTGCATCTCCTCCATCTTAGAATGTCATTATTCCGGTATATGTATACAACATCCATTGCTTTTCTGAATATACATGTAGTTTTGAGCTAATTCCCTTAATTTTTTTGGTGATAGAGAGGTTTGTTTTAGCTAAAATCTCTTATTTTGGAAACTGATATTTACTGAATTTAGTAATCGGGTTTATCCATGTTTGTTCGCTTATAAAGAGATAATAATATCACAAATTTTAAGAGCTTAATGTTGATTTGTAATCGCAGTGTGAGACTATAAATAGATGTTCCAAATATAAAGTGTGTGATATCAATTTTGTCAGTTGGTATCAGTTGATGAAGGTGTATGTGTTAGGGAAAACTGAACCTTTGTGTGTTTAAACCAAATTTGGGTGTAGCCTAAAAATTTAAGTAAACAGGGTCTCTGACAATCTTTAGATGAATACGACATGTGCATTAACTGTGAAAGCAATGCGGCCGGAATATGCTGTGTTTGGTTTCTTACTCACCATGTGAAAATCCCTCCATTTTGCCCACTTCCTGACCAGATTCCTGCGAGACGACTATCACTCATTGAACAAGACCAGAAGTGGACCCTGGTTAACGTTTGAAGAAGGTTTGAATGTGGCAGGGGGTGCAGAGCGTATGGCCTGTTTTTATCAATTTTTTTATGCAGAATAGCAAATTTCTTAGCTATCATATAGAAATTTGATAAAAGACTATTCAAAAGTGAAATGATAGACCAGGGCCCCGCAACATAAAGGTTTGCGATTAATCGCTAATTGATTTTGCGATCAATTGCAAACGATTGTACATGATTTGCCATAGACATGTGATTGATATCAATCGCTATCAGATTAGCAATTAATCTTAAACCTTTGTGTTACGGGGCCCTGGACTTACTTGTAGTCTGGGGTAAGTTCAGTCAGAAATGTTTGGTGTCCTAAAAAGGGATTTGCAACTCGAAAGCTTCTTCCCCTTTGACCCTTATCTTCACCCAACTCTTTAAGTTAAGTCTAAGTTTTACCAGTTAATGAAGGATGACTTTACAATTGGCAGGTTTACTCAAAGATGCACATTTTATGCTTTTTCTTAAACAAAGATTGTTCTTGAAAGCCTGAAAGTTTTCCCAATGTTTGACCATCATAGCAACAAGTAATGTAGGCTTACTGGACTCCAGTATTTCTGTTCAATTATTACTAACCGGTTTAAGGAATACACGTGTGCTTGTTTTCAAGAAGCTTTAGTCTATTCATGAACCAGTCTATTATATTGACATGCACCAGAGTGAGGAGCACTTTAATGTGTCCGAAAGTCAGGGAAGGGGAGCGATAAAGGATTCATCCCATCCTCAAGTCTGTTTATGTTAAGTTGTACCAAAGGGTCAAGTACTCTCTTGTGGTATGAAGTTAGGGAAGAGGAGGGATGGAGCTCTAAGCATGAACCTCAAGATCATTTTCCAGCTTGTATATACCGGTAGGCCTACATGTATTGACATCGAGCAGAATAAGAAGCGCTTTATTGTTGCCCAAAGTTAGGGAAGGGAAGGATGGATTTCTGAGCTTGAAGTGTGAAATCATTCCATCTTCAAGCTTCTTTATGTTGACTTGTACCAAAATGAGAAGCTCTCTGTTGTGGCCCGAAGTCAGGGAAGGGGAGGGATGGAGCTCTCAGTTTGAGCTGTGGAATCATTCCATCTTCAATCCTGTTTATATTGAATGTGTACCCGAGTCAAATCACTTGTACAAAAGTTAGAAAACTTGCACCAAAGGGAGAAGCACTCCACTGTGGCCTGAAGTCAGGGAAGGGGAGGGATGGAAGAGTTATAAGCTTGAACCTCAAGATCATTCAGATCATTTCCTAACTTGTATATGTCAAAATGCACCAGAGTGACAAGTGCTCTAATGTGGCCCGAAGTTAGGGAAGGGGAAGGATAATGTTTTCAGCATGACGTGTGAAATCATTCCATCTTCAAGTCTGTTTGTGTTAACTTGCACTAGAGTGACAGGTGTTCTTTTGTGGCCCGAAGTTTGGGAAAGAGAGGGATGGAGCTCTCAGTTTGAGCTGTGGAATCATTCCATCTTCAATCCTGTTTATTGTAACTTGTACCAAAGTGAGAAAACTTACACCAAAGGGAGAAGCACTCAAATGTGGCCCGAAGTCAGGGAAGGGGAGCGATAAAGGATTCATCCTATCCTCAAGTCTGTTTATGTTAAGTTGTACCTAAGGGTGAAGTGTTCTTTTGTGGTATGAAGTTAGGGAAGAGGAGGGATGGAGCTCTAAGCATGAACCTCAAGATCATTCAAGATCATCTTCCAGCTTTTATATATTGACATCGAGCAGAATAATAAGCACTCTATTGTTGTGTAAGGGAAGGGAAGGAATGGAGTTCTGAGCTTGAACTGTGAAATTGTTCCATCTTCAAGCTTGTTTGGGTTAACTTGCACTAATGTGACAAGTGGCCCAAAGTCAGGGAAGGGGAGGGATGGAATTCTAAGCTTGAACTGTGAAATCATCCCATCTTCAAGCTTGTTTGTGTTCACATGCACTAGATTGACAAGTGCTCTATAGTGGCCTGAAGTTAGGGAAGGGGAGTGATAGAGGGTGAAGTATTAACTGTGAAGTCATTCCATCTTCAAGCCTCTTTGAGTTAACTTGCACTAAAGTGACGAATGCTCTAATGTGGTCCGAAGTTAGGGAGGGGGGGAACTAAGCTCTCAGCTTGTACTATGGAATCATTCCATCTTCAAGCCTGTTTATATTAACGTGTACCCAAGTCAAATCATTTGTACAAAAGTGAGAAAACTTGCACCCTGAAGTCAGGGAAGGGGAGGGATGGAGTTATAAGCTTGAATCATCCCATCTTCAAGCCTGTTTATTGTAACTTGTACAAAAGTGAGAAAACTTGCACCAAAGGGAGAAGCATTCAAATGTGGCCCGAAGTCAGGGAAGGGGAGGGATATAATTCTTATCTTGAACTGTGAAATCATACCTTCTTCAAGCCTGATTGTGTTAACCTGCACTAAAGTGACAAGGGGCCCGAAGTCAGGGAAGAGGAGGGATGGAGCTCTCAGCTTGAACTGTAAACTCCTCCCATCTTCAAGCGTGTTTATTGTAACTTGTACCAAAGTGAGAAAACTTGCACCAAAGGGAGAAGCACTCCACTGTGGCCCGAAGTCAGGGAAGGGGAGTGCTTAAATATTACCTCGTACCAAAGTTAATAAAAATGATAATAATATATAGCATTTAAACACGCCATCTGTCTAGTCACCTATTCAGAGGCGCGAGACAAATTATCTAATATTATTACCCGGCCATAGCAT
>BQKZ01000580.1:67267-78839 GCA_036244855.1 Temnopleurus reevesii | reverse complement strand
TTAGGGAAGGGGAGTGATAGAGGTCTGAGCTTGATCTGTGAAATTATCCAATCTTCAAGCCTCATTGTGTTAACTTGCACCAAAGGGAGAATCACTCCACTGTGGCCAGAAGTCAGGGAAGGGGAGGGATGGAGTAATTAGCTTGAATCATCCCATCTTCAAGCCTGTTTATTGTAACTTGTACCAAAGTGAGAAAACTTGCACCAAAGGGAGAAGCACTCTAATGTGGCCCGAAGTCAGGGAAGGGGAGTGCTTAAATGTGAAATCATCCCATCTTTAAGGCTTGTTTATGTTGACTGCTATCAGAGTGAGGAGCGCTCTGTTCAACCTTCTTCCTTCCAGCACCCATGGGATGATCACTCATTCACCGACCAGTCCAGTGTTGCACCACAGCATGATCTAGTTGAACAGTCTTCAAGACTTAACCCTCAGAATTCCAACAGTGTTTAATGATAATAATAATAATACACAACATTTATATGGCGCTTAATACAAAGTGTTTCTGAGCACTCTGTGCTTTATTACCCGGCTATAGCATGGCTACCATTCAGCGCTCTCTGCATTCAAGGAATTTTTTCCTTACGGTACCCATTTACCTCACCTGGGTTGAGTGCAGCACAATGTGGATAAATTTCTTGCTGAAGGAAATTGACACCATGGGTTGGATTCGAACCTACGACCCTCGGGTTGAAAGGCATGAGTCAGAACCACAACACCACAACGCCACAACGCCTCCGCACAATGTGCGTACTGTGAATGCATCAAGACTTGATGGTTAAGCCTAGAATCTACTAATCAGAAGACAGAAGGTTAAATTCCCAGTGGTATCATTGGTCTCCTTCATTAAGAAATTCCTCAACTTTGTGCTGCACATAATCCAGGCCAGAAGTAAAAATACAGTAAAAGCACCCTTACTCTGTGGCCAGTGTTACTAGCATCTGGAATACTCAGAATGTAATTAATTGCTCTTTGTAATGATGCAAGTTGTTGGTTATCCCATAAAAGAATTGTTTTGTCTATTTTATTCACAGTGAGTGCATCTCTTGACAACTGTACATTTTTTTAACAGATAGGATTTGCTACATTCATACACTGTACTATTGTCTCTAAAGTACTCTAAAGATCAATCTTTTTCTGATTTTACATTTTCACATTATATATTGGTGGCAAGATGAGGTCAAGAATTTGAATGCTTCATTTTTTGGCTGGGTAGAGTATCCCACATTAATGGGGTGGTCTTTCCCGCAAAGTTGCATTGAGAAATTTAAGATTAATCACAATGATCATTGCGTCATTGAACGTGTCATTCACACCTTTACTTAGCTGCAACCAGCATTCGTAAAATGTCATACTGGCGCAGTGCATCATATCCTTCACCATAGCCAACATTTAATTCAAATCAACCAATGACATGCCTCGTTTGTTTTAAATCAGTCCAGCACATGTGGTCACAGATTGATTGATTAGTAAGCCTATGAACATTGATGTTTGCCTCACATCACACATCAAAAAGAAGACTTTTTGGAGCATTCACTCCTCCGTTTCCCATCATGTGAGGGGGTCCCCGATCGACCCCCTTTCCTGTGGACCCCCCCCTGGGACGGCCACTCATTGTTGTTCTGATCGTGGAACAATGAAACAGGAACGCTCACTATGAACATTGTGGACAACTAAAGTGGACAAAATAGATAAGCCTATTCAATCCTCAAATAGTTTAATTGCAAGCACCAATTACTGGGTAGATTCTCCTGTCAAGACCCCTTAGCAACACTGAGACTTCTTTTCAGAAGACTTTTTGGAGCATTCACTCCTCCGTTTCCTATCATGTGAGGGGGTCTTCGATCGACCCCCTTTCCTGTAGACCCCGCTGGGACGGCCACTCATTATTGTCCTGATCGTGGAACAATGAAACAGGAACGATCACTATGAACGTGGTGGACAAATGAAGTGGACAAATAAATGAACCTTATGCAATCGTGAAAGAGTCCAACTGCAAACACCAATCACTTGAAATCTTACTCCTGCAAAGATCCCCATGCAAAATGGAAATTCCTTCTAAAGGTGTGAGTAACTCAAATACCCAGAAAATAGCGTCTTGTTGATGGAGGCATCTTTTTAGATTGTAAAAGTTCTCTGATGCTTTGGCTTACACTACACTCGAACATTTGATTTGCGTGCTGTATAAATCAAATCATTCATTCAGATCCATTTTGACATTGTAGTGGTTGCAAAGATCCATAATGACAACCAAAGGTAGAATGTAAGCTTAACATGGGAGAACTGCGGCCGTTGAAATTGAAAGGGTTTGAATCCCGGAATTAGTTCTGATAAAGAATTATGTCATATTTTGATGATATTCTGTAACCTAGTAAATACGCTTGCAGCACCTGCTCTACAGTTTGTTTGGATGGGGTTTTTTTTAGGAGGGGGGGGGGGGGGTATGAGGGCTGCAGAATTCCAGGGACTTAAATTGATAACTGGACCAAATCTATGCGGCAAAATGAAAGATGATCATTTTTTTAAGCGCCTTTAGCATTTAAGCACAATGGATGATGATTCTCTATTTATCTCATGTAATATTGTTCAATGTCTTTCTAGTAATTTTAAGACTGGTTCTAGCTTTCTCATTACCAAGATATCTAGGTGGCCATGATCGCACAAGACAGCCCAGTCTTGAGGATGGTGTGAATGGGGTATTTAAGAATGGTTCCACAAGTATGGCCCTATTCTTATTTCCAAACTTGGTCGATGGGCTATGGTGGCGCAAGATCTCCATTCATAGTTCAATATTAATGGTCTAATCTAGGGGATGTGAAAGGGGCACTTATGACTGATTGAACATATATATACGACCCCCTTCTCATTGCTAGAATATGTAGATGCAGCATGACAAGATGTCCCAAGGAAGTTAATCACGGATGTGAATTGGGTCAGTTATCTTTTGGAGTAGTCTCAAGAGGAGTGCTCTGAAAGCAGCAATTCCACATAGGACCCTTCTTCATGGTGGTCAGGTCTGGTATTGTCTTGTGGGAATGTTCTATAGCAAGGGCAGTCTGGGGCTGTNATAGTTTAATTGCAAGCACCAATTACTGGGTAGATTCTCCTGTCAAGACCCCTTAGCAACACTGAGACTTCTTTTCAGAAGACTTTTTGGAGCATTAACTCCTCCGTTTCCCATCATGTGAGGGGGTCCCCGATCGACCCCCTTTCCTGTGGACCCCCCTGGGACGGTCACTCATTGTTGTCCTGATCGTGGAACAATGAAACAGGAACGCTCACTATGAATATTGTGGACAAATAAAGTGGAAAAAATAGATAGCCCTATTGAGTCCGCAAAGAGTTCTACTGCAAGAACCAATTATTTGGAAGATTTCTCCTACAAAGATCTCCTATTAAACAAAACGGAGACTCCTCAATGTGCAAGTAACTCATATACCATAAAAATAGTAAATAGAGTCTTGTTGATGGAAGCACCTTTTAAGCACCATTATAGAATGATAATGATACATGTAATTACATTAATGTGCCGCCTTATATGACCTGACTTTACTAAGCACCTTGTTATTGGTGAACTAAATCATTAGCAAGTCATACTTATTCAAATAAAATTGAATGAAAGAAAATAAATATACATTTCATCAAAGGGGAAAGATGTGCGCCTCCATAAGTGAAGACCAACCCACAGCTGAGTGAGGTAAACTAGGCATTGAAGAGATGGGTTTTTAGTATTAAAAGTCCTGAATTGTTTAAGAGAATTGGCTCTCTGATGCTTAAGCATACATGTAGTAACGCTACACTGGATCATTTGACTTAAGTGTAAGGCATTAATTCAGATTCATTCCATCTATGTAGTGGTTGGGGAGAATAGAGAGAATCAAAGGTAGAGCTGGAGAGCAGAAGATTTTGTAAAAAAAACGCTGAAAGTGGGAAAACCATTGTCAGGAGGCGCCATGGTGTAGTGTTCATGACTCTCGCTTTTCAACTAGAAGGTAGTAGGTTCGAATCCCATCCATGGCGTCAATTTCCTTCAGCAAGAAATTCATCCACATGCTGCACTCAACCCAGGTGAGGTGAATGGGTACCTGGCAGGAATATTCATTCCTTGAAATCCCAAGTGCGCTGGTGGCTGCCAGGCTAAAGCCAGGGTAATAAGCTAAAGCCAGGGTAATAATATTGCAAAGCACCCTGAGCACTCGGGAGAGTGGAGACATGCGCTATATAAATTGCATCTATTATATTATGATGGTTGCAGATTTGCAGGGACTGAAATTGGCAACTGGACCACTTGTGTGCTGTAAAATGAAAGATATTCATTTTGTTTATTTTATTTTAGTGCCTTGAACATTTAAACAGAAAGGATAGTTGTGCCCTATTAATCTCATATACTATCATTATTCAATTTTTTTTCGAAATTTCAAGACTGGTTCTAGCATTCTCATTATTAAAATATCTAGGTGGCACACGACAGTCCAAAGGTGCGAATTGAGTATTTAAGAATGATTCCACAAGTAAGACCCCCTTCTCATTGCTAAAATTTGTGGATGGGTAATGGTGGCACTCTTTCCTTCACTGTCCAATATCCCTGGTCTAATCCAGAGCTGTGAATGGTGCATTTGACTCAAATTCTACGCTTATGACCCCCTTCTCATTGCTAGGATGTGTAGTTGCTCCACAAGAAGATGTCCCAAGGCAGCTCAATCCGGGATGTGAATTGGGGCAGTTATCTTTTGGAGTAGTCTCTAGGAGCAGTGCTCCGAAAGCAGCAATTCCACATAGGACCCTTTTTCATGGTGGTCAGGTCTGGAAGTGCCTTTTGGGAATGTACTACAGCAAGGGCAGTCTGGGGCTGTCTTATTTTAGTCACAAGGTTTTATGATATCTCAGGAATTATCTAAACCTTATTCAATTCACATCTATGCCAGTGTTTCTTTTTTTTATATGGATATCAGATCAGATCATCAAAATATCGGGTTGCACAACTTTTCCAACCAAGCTGAAGAATAACATGATTTCAAGTCACAAAATCATCTGTTTGGGGCAATCTTTTTATGCTCTAGAGCTGTTTTTGGGCCTTTCTTTTTCAAAAAATAAAATTCATTTTTCAATTTGTTCATTATATTGACTGATAATATGGCAAGTGAATAAAGGCAATGCATGCAGAAGGATAATGTTACCACATACACTTAGGATGACTGAGTACCATCATGATTGAATGGTGCATGGCCCCACCCGATATAAAAGATTAATGTGTCATATTCATGGTGGTCCATTGCACCATGCACTTACAAGGCCTGGAATTCCCATCATATGTATAAATGAATGATATTGGGTCTTTTTTAGAGAGAGAAATCTGCTCCACATTTTGTTGTAGACTTATATTTGAAATTCATTTTGTCCATTTAAATCATCGGCCTGTTTGCTATGAAGCAGTGTCAGTTGGATTTTTCTCTCCCTGTTTTTTTTAATGCCAAACAGGATAGCAGCAACTCCAACGTCTTTTGCTATGACATGGCTGGGAATCTAACTGGGCCCTCATGGTTGTAAGGCTAGCACGCTACTGATTGAGCCAACATACCTGTGTTCCTTTCATCCTTTGAAGTTTGACATCCCACCACTGATTTGAGACATTACAATATTCGGCTTTATATTATGGAACATTATTATAGTCAAGAGAGAATTTTAGTTTAGAGGCGTTTCTCATTCAATTCGGAGTATCTGCACCAAAATTACGCAGAGATGATTCATATCGCTGATAGAGACCCTCTTTTCTTTCTCAGGCATGAATTCCAGATCTGTCGACAGATCTTCCAATGATCAAAGAAATTAAGATCGTCGGTAATCCATTCTAGTAAGTCAATGATCTGGCATAAGACATAAATCAATCCATAGTGCATCAGGGACTTGTAAATTTATCTTATGATTATGGACTACAGCAGTGACAATTACATTGTAAATACAATGATGCCATAGTTAATAGTAATCAAAATATCAGCTTTAACAAAGAATTCTGAAGAAATATGACAGTTGACATAGAAAGGACAAGAATAGTTTTGGATGCAAATTATGAGGCTCCGCCCAATGATTAAGGATGATACGATGTGTCATGATATTCACTGTAGGCCTAATTTATCCTTGAAAGGCTCTCAATATTTGCGTTTTGAAAGACTTTTGATAATAAAACAAACATAAATAATATCATGATTTATATCATCAAGAAAATATAATAATGTGATATTCAAACAAGGCAATGACTAACAATCAAATGATATTTGATTTATCAGTATCAGCCAGTGCTATACTTAGAGCTTAATATCATGAGCTAAGACAGCAATCACATAAAATTCATATTTTGGTACTGTGTTTTTCCAGATATATAAACAAGCAATTTAACATTAACAATCTATGATTGGCCAGCCATGCATTTTACTTGTTGACAGCCAGGCCCCATGTTTGAATGCACCTCAGCTATCAGCTTAGTTTATCAAAAAAAACTTGTCACTTGCCCAAATTCACATGATCTACACTTTTCTACTAGATGAATCATTAATCTTTTTTTTTCATCATTTCATATTTTCAGTTATTGTTAAATACAATCAGGAACAGTGAACCATGGTGTTGAGATGATTTCACAGTGTAACCAAATTTTAAGCTTTTAAGATGAGAAAACTCTGACCAGGCCTCAACCAAGGATAAAAGATATTTATCTTCATGAATATCATTGAAGACGTTAATCATCAGGGGATTGTAACAAATCTTCAATTTGTCATGATGAAACATTTGTCATCAAAATGACATCTGTGATATCCACAGATTCTTGCAAGAAATTCTTCACAAGACAAAGACCTGAACGGGGTGCTTTTATTTGGAAATGACTTCTGGTAAGGCCCTTGTGTCATTTGATAAATGAAGATAAGATTCAAAGAACATCGCAACTCATGAAAGGGTACAACTATTAGAGGTGTCATTTAGCCTTTTCATCTGAGTTGAGGGTCCAACTCTCCCTAGTAAAAGTAAAGTGCAGAAGATCAGATTTGTGAAGTGATATGAAGAGAAAAATGAGAAGATGCATGTGGTGAAGAAGATAAAGGGCTAGTTAACACATGGGTCAATCTGACAAAAATGTCTACCCTGGGACACTTCAGCCCTGGCAAAACTTTTCTTCAATAAAAAAAATAAATCATTGTGCCGCTTGCTTGTTGAATCCCAATGCATAGGACAATCAGCTCAGTCATCGATTGAAGCTTAGCTGAAGTTAATTTTCATCATCAAAAATCTTTAAATTGTTTCCTAATAGTCTGAAAGACAAAACTTTTCTCCACAAAATTGAAGCCTTGTGCCATTCATGAATTAATTCTTGCTTGTTGAAACCCAATGCAGAGGGGAATACCTGGGTTATCATTTGAATTTCATATCTTCAGCATCACAAATTTTGAAACTGTTTCACAATGATCTGAAGGACAAAACTTTTCAGTCCAAAATTTAATTATTGTGCCTTACATAAATGAGTTTCTGTTTATTGAATCATAATGCATTGGAAAATAGGTTTCCAATTAAAGTATTCCTGAAGTTGATTTTCAGCACCACAAATCTGTTAACTGTTTCAAGATAATCTGAAGGATAATGTGAAGGACAAAACTTCAAAATTTAATTCTCGTGCCTTGCATGAATGAATTCCTGGTTTTTTTTTATTGAATCATAATGTATTGGAGAATAGGTTATAAATAAAAGTATTCCTGGGGTAGATTTTCAGCATCAAAAATCTTGAAACTATTTCATAATGATCTGAAGGACAAAAACTTTCAGTCCAAAATTTAATTATTGTCCCTTGCTTGAATGAATTCCTGCTTGTTGAATCATAATGCATAGAGGAGAATATTTCCGAAGTTGATATTCAGGATCAAAAATCTGAAGGACAGATTAGATTGTAAATTCTGAATTTTCAAGAATTAGAAAAAGTGATTTAAATTGATTCTGAAAATCATCCAAAGAGCTTTGCCCGAGGGTTTCTTGACCCGAACCAAACCTCCATATTTCCTCTCTCCTCCTGCTAGGAAAACGCGACCTCTGCAAACACCTTCAAGTAAACCAGAAATAAGATTTCTGGAAATATAAACAGTTATTACTTGTTGGATTCCTTGTATTTTATTGTCTAGATTTAGCAAAGGATATTAGAGACCTAGGAATTTGTCAAACACGAAGAACGCACACCCAAATATTAACCACAGGAAAGTCATTGGTTAGATAATCTGGATGTGACAGGGGAGGAAAAAGTTGTAATTTTGTTAAATTTAGCAGTGAGTGTTGCCAATTTGATTAAATTTATAGCATCCAGTTTTGATTCCGTTACCATGTCATTCTGCATGCTTCATCTAATGGATATCTTTTTAAGAAATTGTATGGTTAACCCTTTCCTGCCATATATGCAGCAAATCCTGCCGCAAATCTTGCTTCAAAATTAGAGTTAAAAGTAGAATTGTACATTTTTTTCTCATGGAAAGTAATGGTGATGTACTGCCAATATGTTGGTAATAATTCATTGCCATGATTTTTTGAGAGTTTGGGCAGTGGGAATTAACCCACTATGTGCAAAGGGGGAGTATCCCACGAGTCTGACAGCTCACGAGTCCGACAGAAATGAATATAAGCCTACAACATCGACAATTTTCAAAATGAGGTTCGAGCTTGACATTTTTACTTTCATGCTCGCAAGATCGACACTGACAAATTATTTGCTTTGAGCCCGACAGCACGCAAACAAACCTACGAGACCGCCTAATGTAAATATAGTTGTCGGACTACATGTAACTGTCGGACTAATAGACCAATTTTACCTAGAGTCGGTCTCATTTGCAAAATTTATGTTCGGTCGTAATCATGTGCGTTTTCATAATTTTGTTGGATTAATGAGTTGTCTGAATCTAATCCGTTTTTATGTTATGACTATTTCGTGCACCAATTATTCAAAATGCCGGCCTCGTGAGCTGTCAGACTCGTGGGCTGTCGGACTCGTCTGTAGTACCCGTGCAAAGGTGATAATATGATCTTGCATTAAAGGCATGTATCTGATTCTCTTGATATCTTAGAAACTAACAATAATCCAAAGTTTGAAAGAATGAGAAAATTGATTACTTTCCCAACTCAGAAAGTACTTGGATTAATTTAGGCCAGAGAAACCACCCATCCCATGTTTTCTTGCCAAACCGAGCCAAAGTATGTCTGTTCATGCTCGGTTACTGTTGAAATTTAATTGTGATTATCATTGTGAGATTGGTTGTCTCTTAAAATATGAACTGATTAAATTTTGTGATTTTTGGTGTCGCCTTTGGTTTAGAATACTGGATAAGCTGAAATGGGATTTTATTTTCGTGAATTCGCCACCATGAATTTGCCAACATTTTAACTCACTAGAATGTCCATAGACTTGTGTACAATAAGCTTTCAAAATGTGAAAATAACAACTCGTTAACCTGTTTAAATTTCTGAAGTTCAGTGAATTTGCATAAGAGCATTGGCTGAATCAGTTGAATTTTATTTAGATTATCGGCAATGTTAGCTATCCCCTTTTAGTCTTTCAATGATTGGAGATCTTTATTCCAGAAGACACTGGAATGTAATTGTAATGTCGTACAGTCATTGTCTTCTTCCTCTTTAGTCAATTTTTTGTTTTGTTTATAAGTCTTAAAGAAATGAAGAAAAAAATGATGAGGGAGGCATTTAGTTTGTTCTTTTCCTTCTTGCTAAGTATCACGCAGCACGAAATTTCAATATCAAGCAACGACATGGCTGTTTCCTGTTAAATCTGATTCAATCTAAACCTCTTTCTTTTGTAGACGCATATTAAGAAGAATGCAGAAAGGAATAAGCATCTTTCCGCCATGATAATTGAATCGGTCTGTCTATACTTTTGAGCCTTTTTGATAAACTTCCAACAGAAATTACCTCAGATTTTTCACTGTCTGAAACAAACAACTGAAATAATCGGCTAGGTTCATCCTCCAGTGATTGAACTCGGAGATAGTTTCACAAAGGAACTCATCATCCCCTTGTCGTAATCGATGGAAATAGAACAAATTAGCGCATCCACCGATGGCACAGATCTGCCGAGTGCAGCTCTCTATTCCAAGAATCGCCATTCGACGTTGTCAAAATGTGGTCAATTATTGCTTGTTTGACAAGCTACAAGACCAATTGTAGTCATTAGAATGCTTCCTCTCGTACTCTTATTTCCAATTCACCTTATACCTTATTTAATAATTAAGGAGATGGTTTGAACAAATTGATAAGGCACATATTGACTGGGAATTAATTAAACTTTCATGGTTTCATTCATGTGACGATTAGGCATGTCTGTGTTGTAGCACTAACCTTTACCTCTGTCTTTTTGTATCGATGCAGGTACTTACGAGATACTAAAATGTCATGCCGATCACAAAAGAATTATCCAAAAGAATTATCAATCAATGTTATCTAAAAAATCCCTTTTTCTTATCTTGCACCACTCTTAATTGCTCACTCCAAGAGTATGACCATAGGTCCGTCTAGAATATAAGTACAAATTCATCCAATCATTTCTTTTTTATTTTGCATATCTTCCTATACAGTGTACAAGTAACCATAGGGGCCCAAGAGAACTCTGAAGCACTACGAAATGTGATATCAGATGCTGTCGATCCCTGCCAAGAAGGTGAATCTTACACCCCTCCAGACGTTGATGGATTCTTCCAGCCTACATTCATCATCGATTGGTGCAACGTAACCATGGTAATTCAAATATATCATTTATTTTATTCTTGATCAATCCTGTAATTTCTGGTATAATGATATTTTATAAGGAAATTGTGAATTGTCGTCACATGTGATGAATTAATTTGTACTTTAAAATTCATCTATATTGATATATTTTGCAGAATATTTTCAACTTATCTAAAAAAATTGATACTATTTACGCCGAATTACCTTTATTAAAAGTGCAACTTCTCTTTTTTTTTCTCTCTTTATTTCCACAATTGGATAAGAGTAGACTTTCCAGAATTTACTTATTCTGTGCCAACCCAGCTCACAACCATTTTGAAATTACAGATAAGAATATGATTTTTGTATGCTCTGATATCATCTGTTATAAAACTTTATGCTTTTTTATGATAATTACACTATAATATCCTTTGTATTTAATTTTTCTACCCATCATTTTGAGTAGTATCATTCTATAAATTCACTAATCTTTACCCTACATGAATTTTTCAATATTTCCTTTCAGACTGCAGTGAGTTCCCCTCAAGTCCAGAATGAGTCAACGCCCGTCTTTCTGGGAGGAATCTACGACCCCCCTATAATGCAAGTGGAAGATGCCGATCGTTTTCTGGAGTTCTTGCTGCTAGTAGTGGTACCCTGCGCCATTATGTTCTGTTCCATTCTGGTACTAGGGTACCTTATGTGTTGTGGTCGCAGTGGACGGTAAGAAATGGATAGAGTGTATGGTCATATCTTCGTAAAGTAAGAGCATTTGAGCAATCTTGTTACAGCGATTAATTAGTTGGTGCCAATCAATCAAATGAAATCTTACATTCTGATT
>BQKZ01000580.1:44236-66310 GCA_036244855.1 Temnopleurus reevesii | reverse complement strand
AAAAAAAAAAAAAAAAAAATCCGCCCGCCCGCCCTCCCGAAAAAAAATCGGGGGAGGGCAAACAAACTTTTTTTTTTTTGGCCTAATGCCAAAACAACAAATGGACAGAAAATAATGAATTTCTACCATTTTTACCATTTAATTATAATAATAATAATAGTGGCTACTTGTATAGCGCACAGGTCCACCTTTCGGTGCTCATGGGGCTTTAATTGAAATAGAAAAGTAAATGAAGACAATACAAATGGAAGCAAGAATATAAAAAAAAATAAGAATTAGAAATCATCATTTTGAAGGATAACATGACAATTGGGATGTTCCAAAAGCGTTTGATATGTTTGAAATTCTAAACCCATCTATAGTTTTGGACCCAGAAGTATTTCATGTTCCTTGAAGCCAACTCACAAGAAGAAAATCCTCCTGCAATCTTGGCGACAATGATGATCTGAGAAAATTACACTTGCAAGTTTATCATATTGTGATTTTTGGAAATTTGGCCAATACTCCTTTGGGTGTCTGAAGTAGGCTTCGGGCATTGTTGCATCAAATTACATAAATACCTTGGTTTACATGATTTTCAGGTCACATTTCACAGGTTTATTCATAATTCAACTGTGATTCTTCTATGTTTGGTGAAAAGAAAAAAAAATAATAAAAATTCAGGTTGGGCTGTTTTGAGTGACTCGGTCACTGGAGGGCATCCAAACAATTTTTTTTTTGGGGGGGGAGGGGCTTAGAGTACTTCAAGATAAACTACAATTCTACATCACTGTAATTTCTTGCCGCCAACTGATATAATGAAAAGGAAATGGTTAAGGGGTCCTTTATCCAGACTATTATGATTAATGAATTTGACTAGAATTGGATGATTAAAAAAGTCATCAAACAATAAAACAATTAGCAACCCAGACAAATTAATTGGTTTAAATCAGGGCAGCAGATGGAACATGTCAAGATTTTTTTTAAATTCCAATAAGGCAAAAGTATTTGACCTGTAAATCAAACTGTCATAGAATAATCGAGTCATACTGGAAACAGTGATTAATGACATATCTTTCTGCAAAGATTAGAAGCGTTAAAAATCCCTGTCCTGATAAGGGAGTAAAAAGTAATCAATTGATTATCAAAGCATCTATCTCGGCATATATATTTAGTCCCACCCTGCCAAGTCGGTTATCATGCTTCACAGCCATTTCTTTTTATCTTTAAGAGAAATTCACTAAATCAAGAGATCAATGTTTTATCTTAGTAAGTTGAGATAAACTTATTTTCAATGTATTTCCATGTACATTGTACCAGGGGAGTAGTTTATCAGCAATCAATCCAAATTAATTGAGAAGTATATTTCAGTGCTCCCTTGATCACTGTCCACCTACAGCACGCTAGATTGTGACCTTATCTCCATGTTGATTTGTTACCATGGTAACAGTATCGAATTAAACTGCCCATTTCAACACCTCGTTCCCTCACACTCTTGATAAATAGTCTTGATAATGGTGATCTCTTTAATCCTTAAGATTTCACAATCACCTGATAAAGTTTGTGAGATATTTTGAACCCCTCCCAATATTTTAATTTTGGTTGTGAAGCAACTTTAAACCAGTTACAAATTTATAAGCATGTTCTGATTGGCTATCAATTAGTACTTTCATGAAGATGTTGATGCAAAAGTGATTTTCAACTGCAGGTTGTAATCTGCACCCTACAAATTAAAGTACCTTCATCAAAATGATTAAATGACATTGAAAATGTTTATTGAAGACATTTCCTTTTACAAAGACACCATCACTTAAAGACAAATTAATTCAAACTTGATGTGACAAAGAGAATTTGCTTAACAACGAATTTCATTATGTGTGCCCTCATAGTCGACTTCATTTCATTTTTTATCAAACTCTTATTCCAGAGTTTATCAAAATGAATAATTCCATTTTGAAAATCAAGACATCAATCTGCCCCATATATTGAGGTGTTTCACGTGAGTTTGACTTGCAAGGGTGGCCTGTGAAATATGATAATCCTATTTTCCTGATCTAGCATCCTGTGGTAAATGGATCAACTCCCGATAGCCCCCCACAAATAATTGACGATTTTGAATCAACGAGGCAAATCTCCAACCATTTTCCGCCCAATCTACCTACCCCTTCGGTATCCATGGGGCTTATTTGTCTGTAAAAGATTAAGCAAGGAATGCTAAAAATCTGGCACCTTTTCTTTCTCTCGAATTAGCTTTGACATTTCCTTTGTGAAACTTAAACTAACACGTTACCTGATTGTGATGTTTATTTTACCTCGTTAATTGCAGACCTTTCACTTTCGGTCACAGCATTCCATAAATTTGTGATATAAAGATATGATGATCAGATCAATTCTGTGTGACAGGAATGCTCATAAGAACAATATTGAGTTACCAGGGCAGCAATCGCTACTATTTTGGTGTAATATCAAATTTTTGTTAAAATTAAGATTTTAGTTTTTGCTGATTCTCACGTTCTACCCCCACAGGGTTCATTGTGTTCATGCTCACTTGCGCTCATTTTAAACTGATGTATTGTAATTTCTCCACATCCACTTAAAACTGTTTTTCAATAACGAACTAGAGTATTTTTTACAGTTTGTTTTGTTTATATAGAATCAACCCAGAAATGGCTTATTTTATTGTAAACCAAATAACCACGGCCCTTTGGTTATTTTTGCTCAGACTTTGCCTCAAACACAAATTTATCTTTTCTTTTTTTTTCAAGCTGAAATTGTAAATGCATATTAATTACTTAATACATAATGCATAGATCATGTTTACTGAATTATATCCGCAATGGCTATTGTAGCCTATATGAGGAATGATAGCTTTCAACTTTATTCTCATTTCAAAACATCTATTCGTCCATTAGCAGACAAAAAAAAGAAAAATACGTTAATATGCCCCTGAGTGAGAAGATAAGTTGTGAAGTTTTACTGTTGATTCACAATGTCACACCTGTGAACCTTGAAAAATTTGTGTCTATCTCTCTACCAAATAATATAGCAATATTGAATGGCCTCAAGGCGACACGACAAATATTGCCCAAATCGCAGATGAGGGGGATATTTGTCGGCCCTGAGGCCAAATCAGACATCTAGAGCCGAATCAGAGACATTTTAGAATATTTCAAATATATCTCGGATTTTGATTACCACGGAAATTAGTTTATAACATTTAAATAAAGGCTCGGTTATGGTGAAACAACCACCGAAAATGTTGAGTTGTCATTTAAATGTCACTTTGCAAAGCATTGTGACGTCATCAACACGCGCCTTCATCAAGATCGTGTACTTAGCAAGTACGCACATTTACTGGCGCAGTGATGATATATGCACTTGATTTTTACACACAATTCACCATAGACTTTTCTGAGCGGGCAATATAAGAAAATAATTTACCGGGCAATAATGCTTTCAATCCAAATCAGGCAATATGGTTTTAAAGTTGCCTTGCTCAGATGTCTGATGCGGTTAATAATAGTAGATATTAAAGGTTGTCCAAAGAAACAGGTGTTTGCAAAATGGTATTGAATTTCAAACAATTTACAATATCCTTATGATTGGTTACCGCCTTATCAAGTAAGGAAATCATGTAGGTAGGAATAATGATGAGAAAAATTAATTTAGCAGGTGTTTTTATGCTATCAGATGAAGAAATGAAGGCGGCTCTGAGTCAATGCAATATTCTATATCCTTTATAGCCATCTCAATACATAACAATCGAAATGCAGGGGATTAGTGAAACAGTGATAATGAGATTAAGGAGCCCAAACTCTATGTTCATTTTAATGTTCTTTATGATCTTATCTCAGAAAATTACAGACCTTTATCCATTCTTACCCCATTTTCCTCTAACTACCACCCAAGAAGTTTCATGAAATTTCAAAGATTTTTTAAGCGTGCAATTGGTTTGAGCACAATCGACCTTGATTTCGATGTTTCAAAGTAAAACAGACTGATTGAAGGAAAGATATTGCTGTAGGTCTGAAACCTTAACTAATTTTCTATAATTGATGATCAAGGTCCTTTATGGTGTACATTATCAAAATAAAGCAAGTTTTACAATAGATTGAAATGATATCATTTATGACAAGGTATGAGCATTAATCTCATTGTATGGAGAAGCAGATCATGCCATAAGGAATGAGATTAAAAAATGGGTTTTTTATAAGATTGTGTGAAAAATATTTCATAGATTTTTATTTTCAATTGCAGTCAAGATAGCAAAAGCACTTCTATCTAAAAAGGACAGCTGGATTCCTAAGACTATAAATACTCGCCACTTGATATTTAAAGCTTCTAATTGTCGAAGCCCTTGGCCGTACATTTCTTGTTGAGTAGACCTTGAGAAATGATTGAATTTCAGACAATTAATCAGATTTCCTGAAGGTAGTCCCTGGTGTGAAATCCCTAGTTTGTTCTAATCTCTGTCATGCAAGCCTCCTGTCTACATTTCTCTCTCCGCTTCCTCTCTTTTCGTCGAGGCCAGTTGCTAATTGTTAATAATGTGTTACACATTGGTTCATTATATCTGTTTCAATCAGCTGTTTAGAGGCATTCTCTTTATCTGCAATTGTTTGCTGACAATTTATTTGTTGTACTTTTTTCATTCTGTTACTTTTTTCTTCTACTTATATGTCATAATTTTGAGAGAGTCTATTTTTAAATCTCTGAATTATTTTCTGTAGTTATTTCAGGAACTTCAACTGCTTTTTTTTACCTCCCTTTTCCCTCTATTCTCATTCCTTTCCTTCTTCCCTTCTTACATCCCTTTCTACATCACTTACTCTGTCCCTTCCCCTTCCCCTCCGCTCCCTCCACTCTGCCTCCCACCCCTCTATCTTTCATAATGATCCCCTTCTCCATCCCCTCATTTCTCCCTGTTCTCTAATCCCTTTCCTTCTACCCTCTCCTTCCTCCATCACTTCACCTCCATCACGTCTCCTTTCCCATTTACCCCTCCCTTCACTTTTCCTCTCTTCCCTCTATCATCCTTCATGATCCCTATCCCCTTCTGCCTCACATCTCCCTGTGTTCTCATCCCTTTCTTCCTTTCCTTTCCCTTCTTCTTTTCCTTCCCACCTGCCTCCCCCTATCTCCACTCTGCCTCCCTTCCCTCTATTCTCTCTCATGATCCCTTTCCCCTCACAATCCTCTCCCTCAAACTATTCCTCTTCATCCCCCTCTCCTTCCTCTATCTACTGTGGCAATTAATTTCAATGACTAAACGCAGTGCTTATAGACTTCAAACTTATTATGTTGTATCTGATTTTTAAAAAAAGACACTCAATGTGACCAGTCCAAGCAGCGTTGTACAGGTTGTTGACCCATCCAACTTGCACTTCTCGTGTGGGGAAAATAGAACTGTTCAGGTCTAGCAGTCGTCCTCCACGCCGTCTGTCACCAATAGAGGGCTTCCTTTCACTGACCTTTGGGGATATTACATACAGATTCCAGAGGGTGATACAAGGGGTATTACTAAATAATGGAGTCTTGTAGATATCTCATTAGCCTAGGCATGGGCTTCAACGGGGTGTTCGGGATCTTGTTATGGTGGTTTTGTTCAGGTTCCCCAACCTTAGACTTAAAAACTTTCTTTGAGGTAGTAAGGAACGAAAGGATGATGATATGGGGGCATATAACCTAAATACAAATGCTTCCCAAAAATAAATTTCCCTTCATGAGACCTCACATTTTGCTCTTCTGTCCAACATCTAACCATTTATTTTGTTTAAACCAAGCTGATAAATTTACAGTTCTGAAGACCAGGTTGATTAAAATCATTGAAGGTGTAAATATTCACAACGCTTGACAACTTAAATTTTCTCTCTTTCTCATGTCACATATCTAACATTTAAAACTTTCTTCTTTTTCTCTCATTATTTTCAATCTTTACAGGAAGGAGTTGGCCACTACATCTGAGTAAGTATTGAAAGTGGATATTGTAGCATCATACCACTCCCCATTTGTCATTTACCTACTTTATTTTGTTGTGGTTATTGATTTATCCCATTTCTATGATTGTGCTTTTTCGAAAATCGATTTATTGGAGAAGTTTAAAGGTTTATACACAAAGAATGATTCATATAGGTCACCCACCCCCTTGTGAAGCAAAAAAGGGTTTATGATGACAAATTTGACTGACAATCAATTTCTAACATCTCAGTTGGTGGAGGGCTCCTTGGGAAATTTGAATCCCCCCTACCCCCACAGGAAATCCTGCCTATTCCCCCAGAGTCCAGCATAACCCCTACCCCAAGCCCGCCCCCCCCCCCCTCCCTCTGCACAACAGTTTGATTAATAATTGATTTGTTTATGAAGGCTTTCATTCTACCCCCTTGAATTTTTTTTTTTTTTTTTGACTCCCCTTTTACCCCCTGTGCAAAACCTTGCATCTTTCCTTACCAATGGGGATTATTACATACATCAAGAAAACATGACCACCTTCGAATCATTAATGATCAAATTACATTTGGTTTTGTGGCAGGAAATCTCATTGATTCCATTTCCAGAATCCAGCTCCACTTAAACATAATTTCGTGATTTAGTTTCTCACTCGTAAAAAAAAGAAAATCTCCCATGTGATTGGAATATTGAAAGGTGCCTGTGTAATTTGAATCGGTTGGGGGAAATTTGATTACAAACATTTGGGGGAATTCTGCAACATCACGAAGCATGTTTTATTTTTGCGTAATGATTGATGTAGATTTAAAGCAGCGACCACGGGTGACAGACACCAGGAAAGCGTGTCTCAAATTGGCAATTGTTCGGAATTCATATAATGACTCAATGTCCAGTTTGTCCTGCAATAACTGCTGACCAGATAGCATATGTCATATGATAGGGCTGCCAACCATAAATCATTTGTTGTCTATTACATTTGGCTAAGGGGTACCAAACTCAATAGATACATGTATATGTCAGTACTCATTTGTAGTGTCTAATCATCAACTTGCTGTTGGTATTTTGACCTGAAAACAGTTAATTATTCAACTATTTTCAAGAGAAAATAAGAAAGATATGCAATACAATGAGGCAGGTTTGTTACTGTGGACCTAAGGCATTATTTTGTTCTAGTTGAAGGTCATTATTAGACATTATCAGTGGACTAACCATTTACCAGTGAGATATGTGAAATCTACCATTGTATGATGATGTTCTGCATTCATACTAAAGATGACTGTACCGCCTTAGGAAGCGAAAGAGGATAGAAAAAGAAAGGAATACTGTTTTTGGTTGGCAGGTCTTATGATCCCGCATAGTAGCAAGATCTATGAAATTAGTCGTAACAATAGAATAAAGTGGCAAGATTAGCCAGTTCATACCATGCCTCGGGTATGTATTCATTTGGTTTGTAACCATAGAAACCAATTATTGTTTAATCATTTTAATAATTTCTCAAAATTATGTCGGACATGGCATAGACAGGTTAAGAGCATCTTCTTTAGAAGCAACCATATCAATTCAGTGTCATCTCCAGCCCTGCAGATATGGAACAGTAACCATAGAAACTACTAATCAATCTTAAACAGAAAACAGATACTGGAGTCCCAGACTTAAAATCAACACAGCAAATCAAAACACAGACTTAGGGGGTGTTGCTCAAAATCAACTGCAGATCAACTGCAACTTTACAAATTGTAACGCCCATTTCCATTCGCGCGTGATATGCGCATCTAACAAGACGTGCATGAAACAATGATTTTGATTGGCGCATTCCGATCAACTGCGACTAGCAATCAATTGCAACTTTTGAGCAACACCCCCTTAGTGCTACTTCACCGACAGACATTGTGAGATATCTCCATTTTAGGATGTTCATGATTCCCCCTTACTAATTGATTACTCATATCTTTGATTTCTTGTTAATATTATTATAACGTTACTGAAATAAAACAATGAAAGAGGATGCTGAGTCAAGTAATCTTCCTATTTTCACCATTTGTAAGTTAGAGATTTCCTTTTTCATCTAAAACCCATTGTGTTAGTAACACTCTTTATTATTGGATGTCATCAAGGTAGAGAGAAAAAGATACACAAATTCATGAAGCTTCACTGTCTGGTATATCTTTGTTCATCACAGTACTGTGACATTTTAGTTCAATGTCTCTTAATCACTTAAAAAAAATAAGAAGCTAAATGCCAATTGATAATGAAAAAATTGTGCGAGGAGATACATGTAGGACTGCTGCAATTTACTGTGTTATGGTTCTGTCTCAACTACACACTAGCATTTTCTCATTTTGTTTTCCCTCTTTCAGCCTGTTTAAATGCTAAAAAATTTATATAAGACTGATATGGATATATAATGGAAAAACTGCCGATGAATGTGAAATACAGAAAAAACATATAGCAGGAAATTTAACACCAAATTTCTACTTTGCTCAGTGGAAAAACATCTGAATGGTCAGTCATTTAAACACCATTTTTTATACATTTTTTCTATTTGTTGAGGTTTGAAACTAAGTCTTGCTTGCACATGCATGGACAAAAAAATAAGAACTTTGCTTTTAAGTTGACAGATATGAAAACAGTGACCAAATATGATGCTTCATCTGATAAATGTCCAATAAAAAAGATGAGAAAGTATGACACATACATGTATATTAAAGAGAAAAGTCTTTTTTTCTCATTCAAAGTAGATGAGTTTAATACCATAATTGAAAGAGGAAACGCTTAAAGGTAAACCCCACCACCCTTATTTGTGCCTAGAACAACTGATGATGCGATAGTGTGATGTATAATATTTCTTCAGTCGTAGATGGTGAGAGGGGGAAGAGGAGGGTGAAGGGGGAAGGTGGAGATCATTATGAATATTCAATATGGACTGATAAATGCCTCAAAATATAAATTATCTTTCTCTTCTCTCATAAAGAGAAACATTATTTTGTTTTCTTGTACAAAGTAGATGAGTTTAATACCATAATTGGAAGAGGAAATGCTTAAAGGTAAACCCCACCACCCTTATTTGTAGCTAATACAACTGATGATGCGATAGCGTGATGTATAATATTTCTTCAGTCGTAGATGGTGAGGGGGAAGAGGAGGGTGAAGGGGGAAGGTGGAGATCATTATCTGTTTTCTATCAGGATGTTACTAAGACATACACCCACCTCTCCAAAGCCCTGTTCTCACATGTGGTGCTATGTGGGGCTTAAACAATTCCTAAAATAATAGTAATTGTACGTTCTTATATGTTTCATATAATCATTATATCTTTTCTATCAGGATGTTACTATGACATACACCCACCTCTCCAAGCCTTGTTCTCACATGTGGTGCTACATGTATGTGGGGCTTAAACAATTCCTAGAATAATAACAATAATTGTACGTTCCTGTATAGCTCCTAACAATAAATTTATTTTATCTAAGCGCTCTACAATGTAGCATAATTACCCTGGCTTTTGCAGTGCAGCTCTAAGTAGTATGTTGCATAAAACAAAGTGCTATATGTACCATGAGATAGCTAGGCACAAAAATGTGAACACTTGTCATGCATATAGATATCAATATGCATTCACATTTTATGCCATTGATTACTGACACTGGGTAGTTCCTGCACAAGGCCTATGATAATTACAGAATTCAGAAGTCAATGGGTTAATTTTGCTGGCTGCATGATCATTATATACACAAAAATTCATCATATAATCATGGCTCTCCAGAATGAGATGAAGAGCAGGAGAATAAGAGAAGTTTATTCTTGTCAATTTTGTGTTTTTACTTTCAAAACAGCATAACTGATTCAATAATGTAGGGACAAATGCAATTTATTTCTTGGAATTATCAAAGTTTTTAATTATTTTCACAACCCAAATAAATGTTTAAACATTTGAGGCCAATATCTGTCCAAAATGTACACAACAATCTTATGGTATTTGTAATAATTCAACAATATCTTGTATTATAGAATTCCAAATGATTTCATTCTGCTTTGCCTATAGTGTGTGAACAAGGCTTTATGGTTCCAGGGGAGCTTTTCATCAACATATTTTGCCAATGATAATTATCTCTCAGCCAATGAGATTCAGCAATTTCAGTAGCTTATAACAATGAATCACAGACTAATCCGTTTGTGGAGCACCCCCAGATCTATGACCCAACAATGATCGGAGATCTTGATGTGTGGAGGCATGGAAACAAGCGTTTCCTCCTCCTTAATCTCAAAGATCTTAGTCTGCCCCAATGAGGGCAGCAAACCGCCCCTTATCACCATCTCCGTGATGGTGGAAACGATCGTGAAGACAGTGTTTTCTGAGACATCAAAGATTGTAACGTGAAACCGGTAGTTTTGTGTCACATGTTATTTGTCAGCCTCTGGAGGTTCGTAAAGGGACTATCGTAAAGAGCAATCTTCTAGCCCAGGGCAAGCCTAGAAATCTTGTTTAGTCAAACAGAATAAGCTTTGCTTTAGAAGAATACTGGATGGCAGTTTATTAGAGCTTTATGACCAAATATGGAACACTGCTCATGAAAAAAAATGTGATGAACCACTAGTTGGATACATCCAAGTCATGGTTAAGAAAGTTATTTGAAGATTTTACAAGGCACTTTTTTGGTCATATGTGCATGCATTCTCAGGGAGTTCTCCCCTAGATATATGCTTGTGAATACTCTTTTTGAGTTATTATGAATGCAGAGATGTCAACCATTCAAAGATATGGGGGCTGGAAGAAGAGGCCATACATTTATGTCTTGATAAGAGGGCTACTTAATATGCTATCCGCAGTGAAAATACAGCACATGTCAGAATTCTTTGTTATTTCTGTTCAAACTCATAGCAATAGATTTCCTTCAGCAAGAAATTCATCCACATTGTGCTGTACTTGACCCCGGTGAGGTGAATGGGTACAGGATTTTTTTCCTTGAAATGCAGCACGCTACTTACAGCTGCACTGCTAAATCCAGAGTAATTATGCTAAATCGTAAAGCGCTTAGGGATNAAAGTAGATGAGTTTAATACCATAATTGGAAGAGGAAATGCTTAAAGGTAAACCCCACCACCCTTATTTGTAGCTAATACAACTGATGATGCGATAGCGTGATGTATAATATTTCTTCAGTCGTAGATGGTGAGGGGGAAGAGGAGGGTGAAGGGGGAAGGTGGAGATCATTATCTGTTTTCTATCAGGATGTTACTAAGACATACACCCACCTCTCCAAAGCCCTGTTCTCACATGTGGTGCTATGTGGGGCTTAAACAATTCCTAAAATAATAGTAATTGTACGTTCTTATATGTTTCATATAATCATTATATCTTTTCTATCAGGATGTTACTATGACATACACCCACCTCTCCAAGCCTTGTTCTCACATGTGGTGCTACATGTATGTGGGGCTTAAACAATTCCTAGAATAATAACAATAATTGTACGTTCCTGTATAGCTCCTAACAATAAATTTATTTTATCTAAGCGCTCTACAATGTAGCATAATTACCCTGGCTTTTGCAGTGCAGCTCTAAGTAGTATGTTGCATAAAACAAAGTGCTATATGTACCATGAGATAGCTAGGCACAAAAATGTGAACACTTGTCATGCATATAGATATCAATATGCATTCACATTTTATGCCATTGATTACTGACACTGGGTAGTTCCTGCACAAGGCCTATGATAATTACAGAATTCAGAAGTCAATGGGTTAATTTTGCTGGCTGCATGATCATTATATACACAAAAATTCATCATATAATCATGGCTCTCCAGAATGAGATGAAGAGCAGGAGAATAAGAGAAGTTTATTCTTGTCAATTTTGTGTTTTTACTTTCAAAACAGCATAACTGATTCAATAATGTAGGGACAAATGCAATTTATTTCTTGGAATTATCAAAGTTTTTAATTATTTTCACAACCCAAATAAATGTTTAAACATTTGAGGCCAATATCTGTCCAAAATGTACACAACAATCTTATGGTATTTGTAATAATTCAACAATATCTTGTATTATAGAATTCCAAATGATTTCATTCTGCTTTGCCTATAGTGTGTGAACAAGGCTTTATGGTTCCAGGGGAGCTTTTCATCAACATATTTTGCCAATGATAATTATCTCTCAGCCAATGAGATTCAGCAATTTCAGTAGCTTATAACAATGAATCACAGACTAATCCGTTTGTGGAGCACCCCCAGATCTATGACCCAACAATGATCGGAGATCTTGATGTGTGGAGGCATGGAAACAAGCGTTTCCTCCTCCTTAATCTCAAAGATCTTAGTCTGCCCCAATGAGGGCAGCAAACCGCCCCTTATCACCATCTCCGTGATGGTGGAAACGATCGTGAAGACAGTGTTTTCTGAGACATCAAAGATTGTAACGTGAAACCGGTAGTTTTGTGTCACATGTTATTTGTCAGCCTCTGGAGGTTCGTAAAGGGACTATCGTAAAGAGCAATCTTCTAGCCCAGGGCAAGCCTAGAAATCTTGTTTAGTCAAACAGAATAAGCTTTGCTTTAGAAGAATACTGGATGGCAGTTTATTAGAGCTTTATGACCAAATATGGAACACTGCTCATGAAAAAAAATGTGATGAACCACTAGTTGGATACATCCAAGTCATGGTTAAGAAAGTTATTTGAAGATTTTACAAGGCACTTTTTTGGTCATATGTGCATGCATTCTCAGGGAGTTCTCCCCTAGATATATGCTTGTGAATACTCTTTTTGAGTTATTATGAATGCAGAGATGTCAACCATTCAAAGATATGGGGGCTGGAAGAAGAGGCCATACATTTATGTCTTGATAAGAGGGCTACTTAATATGCTATCCGCAGTGAAAATACAGCACATGTCAGAATTCTTTGTTATTTCTGTTCAAACTCATAGCAATAGATTTCCTTCAGCAAGAAATTCATCCACATTGTGCTGTACTTGACCCCGGTGAGGTGAATGGGTACAGGATTTTTTTCCTTGAAATGCAGCACGCTACTTACAGCTGCACTGCTAAATCCAGAGTAATTATGCTAAATCGTAAAGCGCTTAGGGATCGATGACTGATAAAGTGTATGATAGTGCTATATAACACCTAAGAATGTATGGTTATTATTATTATAATAGATATATTCAAGTGATCCCATTGATTGAAATTTATGGTGATAACAGGTAAGCACATATTTGAGACATGCACTGTACCTAACACCATCATAAGAGTCTTAAACTTTGTAATTCTTTTTTTAAAGCTATATATCATATAAAATTCATGAAATTCTTGAAACCTTTACTATTATAAGAAACAGGAGTGTTCAGAAACCCAGCAATGGAACACTACATCCTCTAAAGTTGATCATTGGTGAAATTATATACTGCCCTCTTTTGAGCATAATGCACGCTTTTCATGTTTTTCAAGATACAAGAGATAAAAGACCTTGCTCACAGCAGTCTGAGTCTAACACAAAAACAATAAGATAAGGCATTGTATGAAGCTGTTTTAATGAAGACTATCTCAAAGATTTGGTAGTGACCTAAGTTTAGTTTGTTGCCTTAGGAAGTAAAAAAACACTCATAAGATAAATCCAGAAATAACAAAATCCTCTCTCTTCCATGACGGACTTCCTTCTCTTAATATTCCATAAGAGTGAAAGTACTTTCAGAATATCATCTCTATTGCTCATCTTATCTTTCTCTTTCAAAAGACTAATTCTCAAGACCCCTATCCCCTAATATCCACCGTCCGCATTTAGTACGATCCGATGAGAACTGGCCTAATTGGTATCTTGAGGGCATGTCATTATCTGTCAACGCACATCCCGCCCAGTTTTATCACCAAACAATGACGGCGAATAAAGAGTTGTGCGCGATCGTGCGACTGGATGGGATTGCGAGGCCCGATACGAATCATCGCTAATTTCCTCGGCTAGTAATTTTGGAGGGAGAGATGTGACCACAGGCGAGGTTTACTATCACTTTATGTGCGAGGCCTCTTGTTTGTGTTGGTAATCCCATTTCCCTTGTGTTCCTGTATGAGGTGTTGTGGAGGTGCAGTGGATGGAATGTATCGTGCGTCCCATGTACCTTCAGCGTTTTGGAAGGCTCTGTATGATTGGATTATGCTACGGCGTCTCTGATTGGTTGCTACCAACACTGGCTGTTAATGGCTGATATGAAAGCACATTTTGAGAGAGAGGTGCAAAAGGAAGCTTGTTTTTAGAAATGTGCCCGTGTAAAGTGCACCCATCAGCTCCTACCAAAGCTATATCACACTCCAAAAGCCTTGTCGCTTGAAAGTATTTATGATTTTTTTAAATTTAATGACAATAGTAAGAATAATGATAATAATAATAATATGCAACATTTAATTAACTTAATACAAAGTAATTATTAGCACCCTGCTATTATTATTACCCAGCTATAGCAATGCTACCATATAGTGCTTGCTGTATTCAAGGAATTTCTTCCCACCAGTATCCATTCACCTCACCTGGGTTGAGTGCAGCACTTTATGGATACATTTCTTGCTGAAGGAAATTAATGCCTTGGGTGGGATTCCAACTGCCAACCCTCTTGTTGATGGTCTAGATTCAGAACCACTAAACCATGAGGCTTCCACTAGCTATTATTATCCTCTGTCATAGAGATGCCTTCTTAATGTTTTCTCCTTCCATTTTCACATTTATTTTGAATGAATTTTAGGATATTTATTCTTGATTTCAATTCTAATTTTCTGTTATATTTCATGTTTTGTTCACGTCTCACCATTTTATATTGATCAGTTGGATAATTATCATGTACTATAATATCATTTTTAATTCATTCATTAATAGTCATGATTATTCAAAGCTGTTAAATTATTCTCAAATTTTGAAAAATATGTATTTCATTTGATTCTGGATCAGTTGCTTCATATTTGGCACAAGGTTTGTACTTTTCAGTTTCTGTCTTTCATTCTTTTCATTTTTTTTTTTTTTACATGAAATCGAACTTTTAACTTCTAAAATGTAAATGCTACTACACTACTAAAAAAAGTTATGGATCACTATTAAATGTATGTATATGTTTTTAAACAAGGTATTATATATCTTGCAATAACCACATCCAACTGTGTTAAATATCACCAAACACTTTGTACTCAATTTTACACATGAGTGATTTCAGTTATCCCTGAAAAGTGTGACCATTCTGAAGTGGTACAATTAAAAAGTGATCCCCAACTTTTTTTTAGAAGTCTACATACTTTAAATTGCTTTTTTTTTTATTATGATTCTATATTTGATTTCAATGAATTTTGTAGACCATTTAGATATAATGATCTGGGAACACAATAAATGTTAGAGTAGAGGTACAATGTAATTAGTAATATTCATTTTATTCATTTATTTATTTCTGATATTGGTGCATGGGTTGAAGAAACTTAAAAATCCTGTTGAGGGGCACGCATAGGTATGCTTGTTCACATGCTTGAAAAATATCACTTAAAATTATCTCCAGGCTTTTTTCTAATATGTTCTTTTCATATGGAGACCTCTATTTTCAGCTGATATTTGGGAAAATTTGATGGTTATATAATGACATTTTAAAAACATGTAATTTGAGAAACCCTTTTCAGATTTCTCATGGAGGAGAAAGAGAGCATGTAAGATCACTCCAGTCCCTGACTGGGGGATGGAGAGAATGGGGAGTTGTATTACTTTTCTGATAACAATCTCGATGATCACCATCAGACAACAAACACAAACTTGAAACTAGGCTAATATGTTTTTCACTGTGATGGGTGAATGATTAAAAATTGCTATGCGTTGTGTTCGCTTGAATTTTATTTACGAGGTCAACTACCAGTCGTATGGATGTACATGTATTCATAAAAAGAAATGATGAATTGATAAAGCAGCTTGCTAATTACACCTCAACAGCTTACCTACTGCACAAATTCTTAAGATATGCATATTGTTTCATCTCGGTAATGATAATATTAAGCTGTCATAAGTAGGCCATATCAATTTTAGTCACCTATAAAGTATGCTTAAAAGCATGAGCACATTTGCATAGTTTCAAGTAAACTAGAAAAGGGCACTATGAAGAGCACTTGGATTATCCTTAAAATCAGTAGAATTGTAATGAAGTAAAAATCTTTGAAGTAATAGCATTACCTTGATATCAACGCAGCATTACCATGTGCTTGAAAGGCTTCACTCACTTGCTAGCATGTTCAATATCATATAGATGTTTTTGAAGACCATACATCAAAACTTACTAAAAGTATTCTAGTGTTATTCATCCTCTGAATTAGCGATATTGCAATAAATCTGTATACGGGGGGCTTTATGGATGCACTAATTGATTACAGTTGAATGTTTAGCATACATTCATGTCCTGATTCAGTATTGTGTAAAGGTAAAGTAGAAAAACACATCACGCATTGGCATGTAATAATTGGTATGGCGAGAGCAGATATTCATTGACCGTTGATCTTCATTACTTCATAAAATTTGATCTGTTGATGCAAAAAGCAGCTTTATTGTACAAATTATTTAGACTGACAGAAACTTTCTCTTTACATGCTTATATTTCACTGCATGAAAGGTTCAAACATGCAAATTTTTATGACATGCAACATCTATGCCCTTGGATCTATGGAAGCCATGCATGATTGGGGCATGATTACTGTTGTTAAATGTTAATACATTCTCAAACTAGAATGAACATTGAACTAGTAAACATTCTGAATATCCGATCAATCAGCTCATAACTTCATTTACATATATGATCACCTGATATTAGCCTTAAAATTTGTTTCAGTAGATCTTATAATCTTTGTTTCATTATTTCATCAAGGGGTCTGCGACTTTAGTACTAAGAGATCTGAGGGCCAACATTTGTCAGCATGCAATTAAGGATAGCTGAGTTTCTTTTGTCTGAAATTAAAGCTGACTCCACCCATGTAATGATTTTTAAAAAATGTATCTGTGCATCATCATCATTATCATTGTCCATCTCTCTCTTTCTCACTGTCTTTAGTATTTCAAACGCCAGATAATGTTTTTTAAAGTTTCAATCCAATGTCACGTAGCTCTATTTCCTTAGGAATTAGACACCATGCTATTTTCTGAAAATGAGCCAAAATAATACTCTGACTGAAGGGAATTACAATTCCCTTTTTTGGCAAACCAATTCTAGTGAATGTTGTACATGTATAGTGCAGTACTATTTTTAGAACATAACAACATCACTTAATGATGTCACTGGGTTGAAAGGGATACTCTGCTCAATCATATGCAAGGCACAATGGTATTGGGTTCTGTATAAATGATACATTCTCATAAGCCGCTGTGTTATAGTTCATTTTCTGGTCGGTGTTTCACCAAGATTAGAAAGACTTTAAGAACAACATTAGGATCGACTGCTATCCATTTTTGTGCGTAATGATTCCATTCGATTTTATACAGGTAGTCGTTCTTAAAATCTTTCTTATCTTGGTGAAGCACCATCCTGTTCATATGACCTTCTCCAAACACGGTATATACAGAGGTGTCTGCATCTTTTCATTTTTGTCAATATAGACAGAAGCCGTGTCAAAAATGGTCAGAAGATCAAATTGCATCAAATAGGGATAAGACTTCATTTATTAGAATCATCAATATTCTTTAGCCAAAGTCAATAGACCAACAGTTACTAGATGCATCTTGAAGACATTTTTTATGTATCTCATAAGGTCATCTCTAGGCTTTTTCATTCTCTTGCATTATATTCCTATGAACCAGTGGGATAATTAGCATTTGGATGAAAAATATTGAACATGCTTCTTAAAACGTTCAATTGTCTTACCTTTCTTTCTCCCTCTCCTTTCCCACGCCATGTTTTCCAGACTGCAACTGACCCATCACAGGACGCTACGTCAGGCGTCGCGTGACCTCCGGACGATGTCAAACAGACGAGATGGTACCGCCTCTGTCGCAACGCTCACCCCGATTGGCACTCCGACCGTAGGAAGTCAAAGGTCACACTCACGATCCAGGTAAATTAAGGTTCAATGCACTTTCTGCAGAATTTAGAATTTCCTTTTTGATTTGTTCAGTCAATCTCTCATGAATATTCATTGCATGGTTAGAAATGCTTTTTTTTTCCAAAAAGTTGTGATTTAGTTGTGATTTAGTCGTGAAGCAGCAGTCTCCTAACAAGAAGATCCTAGGTTCAAATCACAGTTGGATGCAGAAAGGACTTTGGGCTACTGGTAATATATTCCAATCTGATCAAAACATTTCCTGATCTAGGGAAAGCTTTCCTCCTTCTTTGCTTCAATTTCCATAAACTTCTCTCAAAATTCCATAGAATTGGTTGATCCTACTGCCAATTTCTTTATGTGTTAACCATCATGGTTGTATTAACTGATGAATGTTTTTTTTGGTTTTTTTTTTTGGGGGGGGGGGTTAATTCCAGAACGTCTCCAATTTCGGATCTACTTCCAATTTATTGAACGTTTTGAATACCCTGAAAAACACCTTATAATCAGACATTTATTTCACAAAACTGTCCATTTTGTACACCTATTTATGTACGTTTGTCTTCAGACCATTAATCTGTCATGTATCATCATATTGCACTTCATGATATTGCAAGTTTTTAATGATATTGATCCATACCAAACTGTACATCCATATTGATGCCAATCGATCATGAAATGGGATTTTACAATCCCTCCTTGGAAAGTTTGTTCATGACCTGAGAAATCTGAATAGACTGAGTAGCCACTGTTTAATCTTGATGTTACGGAAAATTTTCTTTTATAGTGAACCTAGTGTGTTGTTAATGTCTGATCCATTTTCCTCTCATCGGAAGTAGATTCAAGAAAACCTACATATGTAATCATATAGTCTCATGTATATCTATTGGAAAAGCTTCTTGATTAATTGGAGGTTATGTTTCTCTCAAGTACATGTAGATTTACCTGCAATTCTCAAATCACAATTATTTAAGCTTCCCAATTTCATTAAAATGGATTTTGCTCCTTCAGTATCCTCCACTTTAATCACAAATTACCCTTTTTAGCTATTTTATGTATTGAACGTCGTCTAGTAATGATGTCCTATTTTCAACAAGAGAATATTTCTATCAGGAGGCAACAAGAAGAACTGTTGCAACTAAAAAGTTAAGAACAAGTCACCTCTTCATTGCAGCCATCATATCAGGCATCGGGCCACCCAGTTGAGAGCTAGTGGTATGATTATGTCCGATATTCCAAGTGTTACCATAGAGACGATATATTCATGAAGTTATCAGTTCCAATGGATGATTTCCTGACTCAATAGGTATTGTTTCCATGGGTGTTGAGGTTATGATAGCTCACAAGGTATTCCTTTGATGCTGTTACTATCCCCAGGGTTTATACATGTAGTTCTGGTTTAAAAAAAAAAAAAAAAAAAAGAAGTAGAAAATGAAATATACAGGAGATAAGAAAGCGATCAAAATTCAAATCATCTGAATAATCAGGTACATGCTTGTATCCACTCTTTAGTTTGCTAATTTGTAATATTACCATGGCTTGGCCCTGGCTACTCTCTATTGCAACAAGGGATAAATGTACCAGCAGGTAGAGCACAGTGCAGATGAGTTACTTGCAGAAGGAAATTGATACCTTGATCTGGATTGAACCTAGGATCTCTGAATGGATGAGTAAATCAACATTGAATAAATTTTTTATATGCTACTGGCAGTCACGATTGCATGGTAGTCAAGTTCAAATACTTCATCTCCAATTTCAAGTGCAAATTAGTATTAAATTATCTGAATATTGATAGAGATATCAAAATATGCACTTACAAAATAAATGTTTCCTGGACAAACATATTCCAAATTATGGATGATGATAGTAAAATGCACCACATGCATCATAGACTGACCAACAAAATATTATTTTTAGGATTGTGTGCATATATGCCGTATATGTACATGTGTATATCTCTTTATAACAGTAATTGTCACACAATTGTGATGATCACAGCTTGTATTTTTAACTCATTGAATGTGATGCATAATAGAATGTATATGAAATATGATATCAATTAGCATTGAATTGGTTAAAATTATTTGAACCAGGAAATAAAGGAAGCCTTGTAAATGTATTATAGATAAGCCATATTGGAATTGATTCAGGGATTGCCTGCAGAGTGCTTTGCAGTCCTGCGAAGAGCATGATAGTTTGGAAAAGAGTTTGGTTGGTGGCTTCCTGTATACGAATCACACAGGTTTTTGGATGGAGAGAAATACAGTGTGGTCCAAAAAGGTTGAAATGTTTATGTATTTAGGAAACCTTGCGATACATTAACCATAATAAGGCCGAGCTTTTTCAGGTCTTCATTGCTCAAAGTTACAAAATACAAGTCCTCAAAAGCTCTTTTTTTTTGTGATTGTTAAATAAAATATTCTTTACAAATCTACATGAAAAAAATTTTATCGCGACAAATTTTTATTGTTTTTGTAATTTCTTATGTATCTCTCTTTTTTTTACCTTTTGTTTCTCTTTTTCCATCAGAATCTATTGTTAAACTTTTTTCAACCATACATGTAGTCATGCTAAAATTAATTGATTTAATCCATTAAAGTGAAGATATCAATGCATTCATGAATATTTACTAAAATCATGATTTACGTTGACTTTGTACACTAAATTACAAATTTTTTTAAAGTGGGTGTGGCTTCCAATCCTAATGTGTAACAAATTTGGTGTTGAAAGTTGTACAATACGTGAAAGAAAAAAGTCACGTTACAGATATATTGCGTGAAATGGGTTCATTCAAATGAATTTTTAGTCAAACTGTATATCAGAACAAAGTATTTTTGCAGTAATCAATTAACCTAATTGATTGTTAATATAATCATACACTATTTAGATCTACAATGAACTTTTATTAGTTATTACAAGACTATTTTTGAAAAATATCAACATTATTGCTGGCATCAATTTTTCAGTCGAAATTAAAAGGATTATTTACAAAAGAGAATAAAAATGCACATGACCTTTTCTCACTCAAAAAATGTTCTGTTAAATTTTATTCAAATGATATCAGAAAATACAGTGTTATCAATTTAAACATTGAACCCTTCCATCCAACTTTTTTATTATTATTATTTTTACGTAAATGATCTGTTTACAATTTTTCAATTTTGTTTTATAAAATGGAATTAAAAAAAACTTACCCCTCTCTTATCAAAAGTGTTTCCTTCTTAGATTATCAGCAATAAGTGGTATCAGAACAAATTACACTTCTAGAGAAAACAGTTCAGTTGCACTAAGATGTGATTGCTAATGTGCACATCACAATATCTAGTATCTATTTGTCTCGCTCCCTTGAGAATCACATTAGAGAACAGGGTTGGAGAGAAGGAGGAGGAGGGGGGGATGGAGATATAATTAGAAAGTTAAGCTAAGATTTTCAATAATCTTTAGGAGGTATAAGAGAGGATGACAGATGTAGAGCAGGGAAGCTTCCTAAGAACTGTGATGTGAAAAGTATCAGCTGGAGCCTTGAATGTTGAAAAAAATATTCTCAAAAGGAGACATCTTTTTTGTCATTTCAGGGCTGTTTGAAATGATACAAAAAATGTACTCACACGCTTTTTTTTCCTATCTCCAATGAAATGTTTTTTTTTTTTTAGTGTTTTCATTTTGCTTTAAATTGTGTTCATGCCAGCATGATATACATGTAAATACATTGGTTGTTTTTAATACTTTATACTTTTGTTTATATAGGTCTTGAAATATTTTATCTCTGCTGAGCCTTTGTTTTCACTAATTTCAGCTTGATTGTCTATAAATAGAAACCTCTAACAATTTTGTTATCTGTAGCTGAGACAGTGATTAAAGAAATTGATTTTCATCCAAGTATTTATGTCTTCTTCCAATCAATGATGACTGCGTCCACCAAATTTGCCTAAAAGCTAGACCTTCTTTCCGTTCAACCGTTGATGTTTCCTTCATGTTTTTCCCAGGTCATTTATTTTTTTAATGACTCACTCTCCTTAGTTCTAGTGTGATATGTTTTAATCTCTTCAGAATTCAGTGGACAGGCACCAGGGCCCTCAGAACTGACAAAAGTAGGGGATGCACCCCCCCCCCCCCCCC
>BQKZ01000580.1:13374-38712 GCA_036244855.1 Temnopleurus reevesii | reverse complement strand
GATGAAGTATCTTACTGATTGATGGACCAGTGCAAAAGGAAGACATTCATTAGATATGGAGCCTGGGCACCATTTGTTAATTTGTTAGTTATTTGTTAACATATTGATGACGCAATCAGCTATTTTCCTGTGCAGTTTTTTGCTAATATGTAGATGATGACTGGTAGGGCAGAGAACATACCAAATATTTCATCAGAAGAATTTGAAATGCTGTGGAAGGAATAAAAGCCTCCCGAAATATTAGCATTTTAAATTCTGAGGGTGGAAACTTTGGTATGTTCCAGACACTAAAAATCATCATCTGTTATGTTATATGGGCCAGATGAGTGAAATGTCATGATCTATATGGTTTATCTGGTTAATTTGTTTTGTGTTATTGGTCCAAAGGCATTATGCCAGGTTCTCGCAAATTGAATCTCCAGTGCATGTTAACGTTATAATACGCACTCATCTACAAGCGCATGTAGGTTACCATTTTTTGCCTTTTGTTTATCATGTGTGTGTGCAAGTGTCTTCCCATCCGGCAGCATAACAAAATGTTCTGTCCTTTGGCGACCATTATGAAACTTACTCCATTACATTACTATGCGTTGCTGACCAACCCACATGAATGCTAAGAATAACGGGATCATCTACTGGGCATGTTTAGTGATATAGTGTATTTATGAATTGAATCGTAGATTGTTAAAGAGATTCAGATGTCTTACGAAATTCAGATGCAAAATATATCATATACATGTAGGATAAAGGTTGATACATGAAACATTCTGTGCAATATGTTTATCTGTTCTAGTATAGACCGGAGTGGTACATGTAGGTCAATGGTTGTAGTAAAAATCACTTATAGTTCGAATTTGAACAATCCTATCATTGAGACATCATACAACATTACTCCCCAGGTTCAGCTCATGACCTCTTTTAGAGGTCTTTTAACCAAGTCTATAATAAAGAAAACAAGCCTTCAAAATGTCTGGATGACTTGTGTGGTATTAAACTCCATCTTGATAGCGTTATGAAGGGGAGTCACGAGGAAGAATAGGATTACCGAGTAAGGGAAACGAGCGGTCGATTTTCAAATCTCTTAAATCGGTTGTCCTGGCTGTGTTATCTAACCTAGATCTTCCAATGGAAGACTCATCGAGATGCTTATTGGTTTACTAATTGTTATAAGCTTGATTATTAATAAAGGTGATAGATGGTAGAAAGCAGGTAGAAATTAGGTAGAACACAGGTCAAAATACTGGATTGCGAGTTCAGCAGGATTTGTTGACATTTGTGTTGCTTCAGGCACCGTGGAGGGGGGCATACAAGTGAATAGCATTTAATCATCGATATATAAAACACTTTTTTATTTAACAAGCATATTTTAATTAAGAAATTTCAATGCATTAATATTCCTTGAATTAATTTGAACATATGTTCACTGTGCACATACAATGTACCAAGTATCATCAATATCACATTCCAATAAACACTATGACCCTTGTGAAAAGAAATTGACACGAAGATTTATTTTTATCAAGCTGTAGCCCTGTTATTCATCTTCAAAATGGTACCAATTAAAGTTTTGCTTCTAATTTAACTTGGACTTGTAGTTGTAATTTTTGTTATACTCTAGATAATTATGTTATTCATTTGCGGAGTTATGCCAATTCAAGGCCTTAACCTCCTTTTAACCAAGGTTAAAGTGAGTGACTAAGTTAAGAAAGGGCTCGAAAACAACACTTACCATCTGTAGTGACTTAAGAATACACGATCATACATATCATTATACATTTAGTAGTCACATATTTTTAAAACTGTGCATTAGATCAACAGCTGAAAAGAATGGGGAGAAACTCAGCAAAAAGAGTATTATGACCAATCTACATTATCAAAAGCCTGGGGTAGATCATACAATCTGGGGCCTTTAACCATTAAATGAATATTAGGAGTAAAAAAATGGCTTACATGTTTCTTGACCAAAAAAAACACTAAATTACCAAAGATATGCAGGAAATGGAATATGAAATCTTTTACAACATCTATTGTTAGTTGGTTGATTAAATTGGCCACTATGTATTAAAAATTTTCTAATTGTGCAAGCTACAAGGAAAACTATCAAAATGTCCTGATTGTATTGCTTTGTATAATAATAAAATGAAATTCATGCAGGAAAGAGTAATTATGACCCATTTTACAATTTCCCAGAAAAATTTGAAATTGATGCCAAATCTTCATACTTGATTTGCTTTATTGCTTTATTAATGATGCAATGCATACTTTTTGTTGATTCAAGATTCCACTAATTGATTGCAGGTGTATTTTTAGGTTTATATACTATAGATCTATAAATCTGTGTCTGTGTTAGATGTTATCATGTTTTGATTGCCCTTTAACTAGGCCACAATCTTAAAGCTTAGGGGCAGGGAACTGACTACGCGGTCTGACTCAGTTATTCTTCCAGCCAAAATACATCTGGTGCAGATTGGTTAGTTTCATAAAGATGCCCCTTTTATTACCGTGTATCTGCACATCTTATGATGTTATAGCCCGCCCATTTCCTTCTTCCTAAAATTGAATCTTTGTTTAAGTTTAAAGAGAAAGTTTGGACCTTGTCGTTAACTTGATTCTCTGTTGATAAATTGACCGAAGATTTTATGGAAGCCGTCTTGTTACTACATTGCTAAAAAGTTATTGTTGAATGTGATTGATAGTAACAATCAATTACTATTTTAATTTACTGTGTCTCAATATACCTTGCTTTGGATTGTTTCCAAGAGTTTAATGATTCTTTGCTTTGACAGATTAAATTTTTAATGATATAATTTTAGAGGGATGTTTTATTGCAAGGCATTCTTGAATTACCATTTTTTTGCAGAAGAGATATAAAGAATATAAACTAAATACAATAATGAAAAGTATCTTCTATATTTCACCACTTGTACCACAATGTGAGGGTTTTATTTATGTTAATGTTTTGCTATTGGGTCTTTAAAGAAATACCAAAGTTATTTCTTCACAAAATTGGAAATGTTTTGATGAAATTTAAGAATTAAACAGCTTTGATTATTTTTACCCAAATTCATTCCGTCCATGCTGTGTTTTAATTTTGTATACATAATATTTAAAACTAAATGAAATTTCCTTCAGTTACAATTTTCTGAATGATTTACATACTATTTCCCTTCATAATTGTCACATTTTCTTTACCAAACATAAAGATATTTATACAGGTGGTGAGCATAACTTCTTGACGACTCATATCATAAGATCCAACTTCTCTTTAAGTAGTTTCGGTTTAATGTTAGATGTCTTTCTAAGTGACAGGAAGATTCTACTTTCTGTAAATTAAACAGTTATCACATGTGTCATAAGGAAAATACATTGTGACCTAGATTAGAGACAAAAATTTAGGAAATATGTGAACTTTCAGTCTGTTGTGCTTTAAAAGCGAAGTGATTTGATTATGTCATCCTTATTAATAAAATCCACTTTCGAAACCACAATATCACAGTTGTTTTCAATTTATTAATCAAATTGCTAACAATATCAAAGGAAATGGAGGATATCAGGAATTTCTTCCACAATTCACAGTGTTCGTGACAAGAGCGGCTGATTTGAAGAGAGATACAGGATCAAGATATTAATAGATCTCATGAGAATTTGGAATCAAGGTGTACTATTGCGTAGTAGAGTAGGGTTGCCTGAGGTGTGCTTTATAAATTCTAATTTGTGAATGTGAAGTTGAGAAAATATAGTGGGAAAAAAAGTTATGTGTGCCACAATATGTGGTTAGAAAGTTGCAAATCGAACCGCATGTTTTCATTCGCACTGTGAGCTTTTTACCAGATGCTCATGAAACACTTGTTTTGATTGGCAAGTGCCGATCAACTGTAGCTTGCAATTGATCCTGAATTTCAAGCAACACACCCGTCAGCTTACAATAATAATGATGATTATGATATTGTAATGATACTACTCCATACAATGTGCTAAACGCTCTTTGCATTATAACCCAGCTTTATATACAAACAAATGGGTACTTTTGCAATGTACAGGTTTGAATTCCTGCCTGTACCCATTCATATCACCTGGGTTGAGTGCAGCACACATCAGATTGATCTCCATTTAAAGGAAATTAATGCCATGGGTTGGATTCAAAGTGTGTCCCTCCTGTTAATAGACAAGATTTGGAAACACTGTACTGCAATGCTTCCACAACTTGTATGCCGGAATAGATATCATTGGAAAACCTATAAATGTTAGATCCACTTTTTCCAGTCCGGAAAATCAGGGGGAAATTGAAAATATTACAGTAGTTACTTCTAAATAGTGAGAATCCTGACATTGGCAATGATCAATATTGATTATTGAAGATAAATAGGTTGAAATTATTGAGTTTGGTTGACATATCCTGGAATTTTTGAAAAATCATCAGGGAAAATCAGAGCATTGTGTTCCTCTCAAATAGTGGGAATGCTGATTTCTATTTTCAGGGAAAACAATCAACTAATTGAGCTTTTTTTTATTTCTGACATGTTTGGTTCATTCATATTCTTTTGATGCAATTCATATTTTTATGCAATTCAAAGTTTCATTAAAATCATTTTGTTTTTATTATAATTTGATGTGGATGTCGGAAAGTCTACACATCTGTATTGTGCAAGGATTCTTATTGGCATCCCTAATTATGCTCCGAGTAATAATAAATAATTCAAGCAATCACAATTTTAAGAGTCTGATGTTGATCAAGACTAACTTTGCCATACCTGTACGTATACACCTGTCTTCCTGACTAGACGCTCACCTTGATCCGTTGGGAGCTCTTCTAATCCACTTTCACTTTTCACATGAGAAGCATGAATAGAAGAAATGTTGTTCTATTGTCTCAAGATAAGATCGTCTTGTATAATTACCATCAAGCTGGTGATATCTGATACTCAATCCTTCATGCTTTTGTTTGTATGCAAAAATCCAATGTTGCTGTAATTTGATCGTAGTATTTCCTCATTTTAGGAAGCCTTGGAAGTGCAATATGTCTGGATATTTCTTTCAGTAAAAGGTTATCTACCTATTAATTAACCTAAAATTTCAAAATAATATCCACCATTATTTACCCTTGCAATGACCCTTACCTTTAAGTAATATGGTGCTGAAGTCAGTAACCCTTTGTAGAAAATGTTAACTCAAATAGATGATGATCACTTTTAATTTCTCTATACTGTCTCTTTTTGTTCCTCTGAATTGTAATAGGTTCTCATTATTTCAAATCATGATTTTATTATAAAACCCATGTTGTTGTTTTCTATTTTGGCAGGAATGGTTCTTATTGTGAAAAACTTGTTCAGTGTTACAGTGAAACCTCTTTTTAATGAGGTCCTTGGGACCATGAAAATTACTTTGTTATATCAGGGTAAAAAACAAAGAAACCATAAAGGGCTGGGACCAATAAAATCACCTTGTTATAACAGGTATCTCGCTATATCCGACCTCTATAACGAGGTTCCACTGTATTATAAAACTGCTGTATAAGCTGATATTTTGGCAGTGGTTTTATATTCACAAATTTTGCGGAACCCGCCTCATGAAAGTTTCCACTCGGTATGATCCACACTCATATGCATACAGACTGTCAAAAACGTAAAATTACAATATGCTTAAATGTCAAAAATATCAAACCGGTCACAAAATGCGAAAATATCTGCACATCAAAATATTGGCTTATACAGTATCTTCATATCAACTTTTGTTATGTCTTATTGACTATGGACTTTTTGCTGCGTTAGGGTTAATGTCTCAACAATTAGTTGGTAACAAGGAGATTGCCGAGATCCAAACCATTCCAGAACATGCATGAGTTCAAAATTAGAATTTGAATAACCCAACAGCTGAACGAAAGTAAGAGAAACATGACAACAATGATCAAGCTTTCACTTGTAATGAAAGCCTTGAATTAATAAGAAAATACATCTAAATTAAATGCATATTCAGGAAAGGTTGGCATGTCTGGTATTGACTGTCATAACTAATCATGTTATTATGTTTCTATTTTTGTATTCAGCAATCAAGCCTCTGACAAGAGACGATTATCTGAGCCTTCAAATGCAAGAGGTAAGACATTCAATTTGACCATCACTTATTCATGCTTTTGAAAGATTTCTCACCTAAAAAGTTCATAAATGCTCAAATATTTTGGATGCTAAAACATGATTAAAAAATATATTCGATCTGAAACAATGTGGATTGAAAAAAAACCTGTTGCATCAAACATTTTCTCGAGAGAGAAAGCAAAACACCAAAGACTTTCTATAAACCTCTTCAGTACGTTGTTATGGCTTATAATCCTACGACATATGGTTAAATCCCAACATGGGTATTGTAACATCAATGAATGTTCAATTTTCAATACTAGGAGGAATTAATCTTTTCCACAGATCTTGTTTTGTGATATCTGAAATGATAAATCATGTATCAAATTAAGATGTTAACAACTTGAAAAATACTCAATATCAAAATCGATTTTTAGCAGTGTTAGATATTGGTTAAAATGGCAAGTAAAAATACATTTTTGAAAATTGGCATATATAATGTTTTGCCACAAGAATTTAGATATTTAGATTGTGTGTAATGTAGTCCACATGCTATAATAGAAAATTGCATACATTTACTAACCACCCAGATTTTCTTTTCCAAAGGACGCAAACATCGCGCTGGACCACAATCGTCCATCCTAACTCTTTAACAAGTAAAACAAAATTTAAAGTAAACACATATATCAGCATGTACGCTTATGGTTGAATATACTATTATATCTTTTGATTCATATTTATTTTATTATATTTCGTTATTTTCTTTTATTTCACCAAGTTTTTTTTCAATTTTAAAGATTATTTGATTTCATCCTTATGCAACAGATTCACTAATTTTTATTTTGAACTTCAAAAATGTCCCCACCACTCTCTCTTTCTCTTTCTTTTCTTTTTTCCCTCGCCTTCCCCGCCCCCCCCCCTTCCCTATTTTCTCCTTTTATGAAAAATAATTTGGTTTCCTTTCTTTCAATGGTTTTATATGGGTGTTTCTATGAATAAGAGAGCCAGTAATCCACACCTTTTTATGGGGTGCTTTGACTTTGTGAAGATGTAAATCAGATCATTTTTTTTAATCACGGTCATTGTGTAGGCCCCGCCTTCCCCCACAATGTGAACCTCACCAATGTTATCACACCAAAATGTTTCAAATTGGCCCCCTTAATTATAGAAACACACTGTGTACTTCATGTTAATATTTGTGTTTTTATAATCTTTTTGTGTTGTGTACTCGATTGTACTCACAGTGGAAGTTAATTGTTATCGATCTTGTCGTGTTTTTCTTTCTTCTTTTTTTTCATAGTGTCATTACTTTTATGTCTTTGCAGTTGTGAAGTGAAAAAAGCAGGGGTTGAAAAAAAAAACTTATTACTATGAAGCAAACCCGCTGGCAAACAGTTTTACCAGAGTTTTTCTCTTTATAAAAGTCTAAGGGAATATTGTTTTTGCCTGAATTGTTTATGGCAAGAACGTTTCTTCAGGATATTTTGTTGATGTGTTTTTGCGGTTTCTTCATATTATTTGTTTCTTTACATGGTTCTTCATGTCACTCCTGTGATGTCCTTGTAAGTCGGTTGTTCTGTGTGGTACTTGTCTGTTTTCTGTCAATTTTGTCTGTATGGAGTGCATTTGTTTTTGCTCCACCTCTTGTTCATAGAGTAATATTGAGGGATTTCTTCCTTCCTTTTTATCTGTATGATGAAGTGTTCTTTCAAATGTTTTCATTCTCTGTTTGTTATTATCTTCCAATTCTTGTCCATGTTGTGTCACAAATCTTTCATCCTCTTTTTACTAAATTTTTCAAAAAAACTTTCACTTACTTTAGCTATAAGATAGAGCAGTGTATTGTATGAACAATCTTATTATGATGCCATTTCAAAACATTTTCTTTCTTTAATTTTTTTTTTCCAGATGGAGAGTTAGCCTCCATGCGCCCAGTGCCGCCCTTCATGGGGAGTACTACATCAGATCGAGGTGCACGCCCAAGACACGTATGAAAGGACCCTCATTCCTGCACTGTAAAGATGTATTCATCATGGGAGTTGTTCACACTTAACATATTTTATTTAAATCTTACCAGGGAAGTGCTTCTTAAAGCTGTTCATAGATCAATAAACGACTCTATGAACTACTGGAAATCTTTTCTTATACTCAATAACTCCTCATTGTAACTTAATCGCACCGGAGAAAGGGTCACCAGTCATTAGTACAGTCTTGCGTGCCTGTACGAAAAGCTTTATGAAATGCAATCCAGATTGAGTGGCATGTGCCAGAAAAGTGTGAAAGGTTCCTCATCCCTGCACTGCAATTACACTGTAGATGTAGAGTCTTAAATGATATGTTTACATTAACTGTTCCACAGCGGTTGTCGCTCTGATAGTTTTATGCAAGGTGCCATTTTCGTATTCTGGTTTGAAAAGCCATTGAAGATACAGTGAACCTTGCATGAAAAGCATTTTGTTCTTGTACCAGGGTTATAGTTCGTAGGCTGTGGACTTCGAATTTTGAATGTGTTGAAACCTAGTATTTGGAGTAGCTTATGATATGTATTTATTATGCAGCACCTTGCCATAGATGTTTTTGTCTCAAAAATAGGCTGAATTAGGGGATGTTGTTCAAGATCAACTGCAACTTTACAAATTGTAACATGCATTTTCATTGGGGCATTTTCATTGGCGCAAAATAAGTGTATTTCACAAGACGGGCATGAAACAATGATTTTGATTGGCACGTTCTGATCAACTGCAACTTGCGATCAATTGCAAATTTTGAACAACACTCCCTTAGTATATTTAATTGTATTATAGCAGTACTTGTGCAATGAGTTTACTAAGCTGATTTAGATGTATTCCATCTTTTTATATATTCAAGGGGTTTGGTATGTATTAGTTATGCAGAGAAGTGACTCTTCTTCTCCTTAAAGGTGAACTTCACCCAGACATTGATGCACTCTCAGTGGATGAAGAAAAATACAATGATCAACCTGTGAAATTTTGAGCAAAATCCGACAGTCCGTTCAGAAGTTATGAATTTTCAAAGTTTTGATTTCTACCCCTCATGGGCTCCTCAAATTGGCAACCTACCTGTACAAAATGGCTGCCAACATGGAGAACTCTCTATTCACTTTGTACACAGAATTTTGAATTTTCTTCGTTTTCTTGAAACGTAGATAAAGTGTTACTTCTCTCTTGAAGTATGATATGGACATGGTGATTCTGCATGCATTTTGGGATGAATTCCTTATCTACTTTTCTGTAAAAGGAACGAAATGTGAATTTTTGTGTACAAAGTGAATGGAGAGTTCCCCATGTTGGCTGCCATTTTGTTTGGATATGTTGCCAATTTGAGGAGCCATCAGGGGTGGAAATCAAAACTTTGAAAATTCATAACTTTTGAATAGATTGTCCGATTTTGCCCAAATTTTCAGTTTGATCATTGTATTTTTCTCCACCCACTGAGAGAACATAAATGTCTGGGTGAAGTTCCCCTTTAATTAATTAGTCATAGAATTAGTGTTTCACTTTCACCTCGTTGATAGGGTGTCAATTGGTTTAAATGTGATTTTTTTTTTCCATCTTTTAATACTACCAACCTGTATCAATCAGGTCATTTTTCGTACTATTTAACTTAAAATGTATGTTTTGTGAATATTTATCTAGACTTTAGCATTCTTAAAGAAAAGGTTAAGTTTTTTACTTCATTGAAATTGAATTGCCACATTTCAATTTACAAGAAAAACATGAAGGAAAACACTACAATGCTTGTCAACAAACTGAATAAATGTGCTTAGTATCTATTTGATTCGTTTCATGATTGTCCTCATTTCCTTCCAACCAGTCAAGATTGTGTGTTGTGTATGATCCACTATTAGAAAGCTTATATTTGGTATGAAGCATACCCCTAACAATTTTGCAGAAAACTTGGACCTTCATATTTGACAACATAATTTTGACGCAATATTTTCCAAGCAGCTCAGCGTAAATGGCAATGGACCATGATTCATTTTCCTTACTTATATCCAAAGTTTCCTTCAGAATTGTTTGCTAGGTATTTTAATAATGAGAAATCTGTTCAATTTGACCATTCATTTGCTGATCATTACAAAAACCAGATTTAAATTCTTCTGGGGGTGTTGCTAAAAATTTGCCATTGATTGCAAGATGCAGTTGATCAGTACGCCAATTTAATTCAATTTGCAATTGACTTGCGATCAATTGCAACTTTCCAGCAACACTCCCATAGAGTATAAAATTTATGAAAAAAATTATGTAATGGTCACGAAATGTCCAAAAGATTTCTTTGTTCTGGGCCCCGTAACACTAAAGGTTTGCGATTAATTGTTAATCTGATAGCGATTGGTATAAATGGCAAGTCTATTGCAAATCATGTACTAAAGTTTGCAATTGATCGCAAAATGAAATAGGGGTCCAGGTCGATATGGCATACATTTCAGCATGTTACATCTTCATCAAAACTACATCTAGGCCCAAGAATTCCAAAATTAAAGTCAGGTTGGTTACATAGAGTCTGACCTCTACAATGCGACTAGCAAATACATTATAATTACATCAATATGCAATCTTCATATCGGCACTGGCTAGTCGCTTTGCAGGTGCACAGTTGCCATCACACAAACACAACAAAACAAATAAGTTTCTTTCTTCTTGTTTATTGTGATCACTCTGTATTTACTTCTACATATTTCTTGTTTTTCATGAAAAAACACAAATAGTGGGGGAAAAGGCAAAATACAACATAGACAATTGATTATACAGCACTGGGTGACATCTCTCTTTGATAATACTACTAAATAATGGCTCAGGATCATCAGGATGATCCGGACAATGCACAAGATGTATTTCAAGGCTTTCATAAAAAATGAATGGCCAAAAGCATGGTGGTTCTGATAATCATGCTTTCTCTTAATTTTATCTGGCTGGTTTTTTTATTCACATTTTAATTTTCAAATGCTAGGCATCTCTACTAATATATGTGATGATCAGAGCCTCCAATAATGACCAACTCCATAGTTTGCTTGGGTTTTTTTGTCAACATTCCTGGGTTGAGCTATGGTTCGGTAGCTCCAGAGGTAGTGAACTTACAAAAGCCCCAGTAACATAGAAGCTTGATTGAACAAATTTAACACAGCTTTTTGTTCAATTATCAGGAAACTGCCCCAGAAAAAATTGTGTTGAATTATGTTCAGTTGGGGATCCTAAATGACTGGGGCGTAAGATCCAAACTTCCACACAATTAATGTCATTTGCAGTTAACTACATCATGGAAGCTTTAGATTTTCACCTCACAAATATTCTTCAAACCTTGCAAATGTTCCACTTTCTTGCACACTTTTTTGAGCAGATATCTAAAGGATTTGTTTCATTGTATATTCTTTTTATAAGAGGTTTGCCCAACCATAACGTTAACATGAATACAACCTTTTGCCGTGTTTCCTGCAATCAAAGGGGGAAAAAATTGAATACTTGAATCATACAAATTGGAAAGTAACTATATTCATAATGTAGCAACTCTATTCATAATGTTTAGTATATAAGGAAAATTAAAGCCCAAATACAGTTTTGGTAACGATTATAAAATGTAAATTTTACGGGATGTTTATCATGACATATGTATCTTAAACACATTTCAAGACCAAAGCATATTTTTTGCGAGCTGATTGTGTTTGAAAATTTGAATTTGACCGTTAAACCATATTTAGCGCCCTCTCTTGGTAATAACAATATTTTGTTTGTTATCGGGCATAAACAAGATTATTTCTGAGAATTGACAAAGGAATAATAAAAAGGAATACACGAAAATTAAATTCTGAAATTTTCACCCGATTCTGTGCACAAGAAGGTGTCCTTTGTAGCGAAAGAAAATATTTAATAAGTGTCGGGGTACAAAACGCCGAGATATTTTGGACATTTTAGCTTATAACTTTACCAAAACTCATTCATTTTTCACACAATCTTTTGTGCAATATATTTATGATACTCTATTTCATTTCATTTAGATTTGAAGACAAAATCTGGAGACAAAAATATTCACTTTAACCAAAACTTTACTTGGGCTTTAAGTTGACCTGTAGTATCCATTGTATTTCATTAACATGAAGACTGGAGTAGAGAAGAGAAAGAAGGCATACATTTCCGCAATGAACTTCAGAGAGAATACGAGTGTTGAATAATTGACCAAACCCTGATCGAGGTAGATCTTAAAATGATACATTGACATGCCAAAAAGTTTAATTATATTTAATAACAAGAAATATTAGAGCTTTCATTCTCTTGGGAAAAACAGCAAGCGTATGCATTTAACTTTTTTTACATTGGATACAATTTCAAAGAATAATAATTAAAGTTTGAGAGAAATAGGAGCAAATGAAAATTGTTAGGTACAGAAGAGGAGCGCATCTGCCTCATAATGTCATTAAAACACATTAATTTCATTCAAGCAGGCATCATACATTTAAAACTAAGCATATTGTTTACAGGTACATCAAATAAAAATCCAAATGAGATACTGTGCCAATTCTAGTCACGTCCAATGACACATACTTTCCATTCATTTCTTTTTTAAGAGGAAACCAATTCAGGTTCTACTGTGAAAATATTTATTCCTAATTCATGAAAAAGTTTTGTATTAATATTTCACCAGAAATATTTGGTCGCTAAAATTTGAGAGATTTGGGCAGGCCCCCCCCCCAACTCTTATAATGGACAAAAGAGGAATGATCTGCTAAAAAAGCGAATCAAAACCATGTTTCCCGTAGGACTGTGTAATAGAAATATCGGGGAAAATAGGAAAACTCTTTTGAAATGGCATTGAAACTCTCTCAAAATAGTCAAATTCCTATTCTTTCCTCAAAAGTAAAAAAAAAATTGGATGGCCTGTTTGGGAGTTTTGTTTCATTAATATTTTGTTGCCTTCAAGTTTCTTTGACTCGTGCTATGGTAATGATGGCGACCACTTCCTTGAATCATCTAATAACCACAATCCAACTGCCATGTTGCTCGTAACAATGTACAGTCTGTCTGTATTTCACCTGTTTAAATATTAACGGAAACGAGAATGTTGTCTATCATCCCAGTAAGAGTATTAGGAATTAATAACTTCAAACAGTTGACATCTCTGACCTAACAAACATCTTGGAAGACTCCAGCCATAAATTCAAACAAAAACCTATAATATGAATAAGCAAAGAAAAATCAGCAAAGAATTATAAAATAAATCATAAACACATAGTTCAAATACCATCATAAAAAACAAAATTAACTGGTGCACAACAAAACAAGATTACTACGGAAACATTGCGAGACAGAATTGGCACAACTGCTAGAAAGCTTGTTTCATAGAGCTTATGTTTTAACTGATCTAGTAGTGTATCAAAGAACAATTGGTACAAAAATACATAGACAATAATCACTTGGGCAACTCCAGAAGATTTCCCAAATCCTATTTTGTTTTTAGACCATGGAAGATGATGAAATTATACAGCTTACTTGCTGTTTTACTAAACAATGGTAAAGCACTTTACCATTCCATGATTTAATGAAAATTTAATTGCATAATCAAATGTTTTCTCTTCATTGTGTTCATACCCTATAGAGCTAAGCTCAGAGATATTAAAATGTTCATTATGCTCCACATGAACAAGCATATCATACACTGAAATGAAATATGTTCTATTACATGATTGAACAATCTGGCACATAGTTCTGGCTTCATTTTTGGTGAACACATTCTGCCAACTATTACAAATTATTTGGGAATGTTCCGTCTTATTACTCAGAAAGAAGACAGAATCTTCGCTTTTGATTGCTTTTTTAAGTGCTTTCTGAGTGTTGTCCCTGACAGAACTGTTCAGAGTATTTTATCCAGATCCAGATCTAGAAGTAAGAATCGTGGAGTCGTGAAAAGAGCAAAGAATTTGTAATAGCTGACATCTCTGCAGTTTTTGATCTTTGTCACCAAGACATTGCATTGTTCATCTTTTCACTTTCTAACAAAAAAAAAAGAAATTTGACAAAGCACAAAATTGAGGCCTCCCAACCCATACGACAGAAAAAGAGTGATGATTTGCTGGGGAAAAAAGGAAATAAACCATGTCTTCCATCGGACTTTGAAATAGAATTGTCCAGAAAAATATGAAAACTCCTTTGAAATGACCTTGAAACTCTCAAAATGGCAAAAAAATTTGTATTTTTCTACAAAATTCTTAATAACGATAGTTGGGAGGTCTGAAAATTACACGTTTCATTTAAGCACCTTATCTGAGTGATTTGTATTCACTTCTCGCTCTTTACATACAAATATTTGCAGCAAATAATCATAATGTGACATTGTTAACTTAGGGTGTTGGACAAGATATTCATGATCAACTGCAAGTTGCAGTTGATCGGCAAGTGCCAATAAAAAACGTTGTTTCAACTAAAATATGACATTGTTAACTTAGGGTGTTGGACAAGATATTCATGATCAACTGCAAGTTGCAGTAGATCGGCAAGTGCCAATAAAAAACGTTGTTTCAAGTGCGTCTTGTTGAAAGCGCAGCCCGATCGTGAATGAAAAATTTGCCTTAATTTGAAATTGATTTGCAGTTGATTTGAAATTGATTGCAACTTACTAGCGACACCGCCTCTGAGGTCTTGGAATAACATTTGTGAATGATCATATTAACTTTCAAACAATGTTGCAGATGAAAGGACCATTTGACTTAAGCAGTCATCTGCAGCTTCACAAAGATTCAGTTTGACTGGCGCAGACGCATTGCAACTTGCAATTAATCGCTACTCGCAACGCTAAGTAAAAGTTCCTGAATCGATGTCTATCATGCCAGATCCATAGGAAATCTTATTTGGAATTCATAAACTGCCAAGAAAGGCTACATAAAAAGGGAAATTGTTAAGTTAAAATTGGCTCTCCTCTAAAATACAAATTTAGTCGTTCAATTAGCATTCCAACATTTTTGTGCATCCTGCTGCATATCTTCTTTTCACTATCATATACTTTTGCATATGCTGAAATAGCTGCTATTTTCACATCTAACTGTTATTCAGATCATCGTTTGCAGCATCTTAATGTTGCAAAACTGCACCTTGTACAAAACTTTTTAAAAACTCATTCCAACAAAACACTCAATAGCCACTGCCTCTCCTTTCTCACTATTCCTAAAGCATAGGAAATTTGACCAAAATCATGAAAATACAGTCAGAGACGAAGAAACAACGAAAATAAAATAGGACCAAAAGAAGGGAAATTATGATGGGGGCGGGAGAGCGAACTGGAAAACCATCAGGACCTAGAAACCTGATGGTTGTATGCACAATACTGTCCTAAACATAGAATCATGAGGCTATCATTTCTTTTCTTCAACCAAGGCTGGGGCGTCTTCTTCTTCTGCTGCTTCGGCTTGCTTGGCAGCCTGCAGGGAAAGAACAAGTGAAAGAAAAAAAAGGTAGAATTAGAATTTGGCAAATCATTTGATATTACAAACATCATCATCTTTTTCGTCATAATCATCATTGTCATCATCCTTTATCTAATTCAGCATTTTCCCTCTAAAAACAGCTGGTGACTTCCATGCCATGATGACACCCCCTCTCTCCACTTTTTCAGTACTGAGCATGCTCAACTATCATGTAATCATTTCCTTCATTACCATATCTTTCCATATAACATATAAGGGGTGTTGTTCAAAAGTTCCAATTGATCTCAAATCAACTGCAAATCAGTTGCAAATTGAAACATGCATTCTATTTGCATATAATATGCATATGCGCTTCTAACAAGATGCGTATGAAACAATGATTTTGAGAGGTGCGTTCCGATCAACTGCCACTTGCGATCAATTGCAATTTTTTAACAACACTCCCTTGGTTTTCCCCCTCCGTAGACCACCCACTTCCAGATCCATCATTCACAATAACATTCATAGTTCTGTTGCAGAACTAGATGTCAAAAGTAATTCTTAAACTAGACAAATCTTACAGAACTACTTTCAATATAGTACAAATACTAAAAGCTTTCTTGCATTTTAAGGGAAACTTCACCCTGACATTTTTGTGCTGTCAGTAAATGAAGAAAAATAAGATGAACAAACTGTGAAAAATTGAGCAAAATCTGATAATCAATTCAACAGTTAGGAATTTTTACAGTTTGCATTTTCTCCACTAATGGGCATTCTGAAATTGACAACGTTGGCATAATCTATGATGACATACATGGAAAACTCCTTGTTACCTTTCAATAATTCACAAAAAGTGGATCAATGTCATATTTCATCTGAGGAATAACACTTCTTTATGGAATGCTTGCAGAATTGATGTGTCCATATTATACTTGAACAAACAATAAATTTTGTCTCCTTTTCTACAAAAAGAAGAAAATTTGAAATTATGTGTACATAGTGAATTGAGATTTCTCCATGTTGGCAGCCATTTTGTGCTTGTAGGTTGCCAACTCAAGGAGCTCATGAGGGGTGTAAAAAAAACTTTGAAAATTCATAACTTTTTAATGGATCATCTGATTTTGCTCAAATTGTCAAAGTTGAATCATTTTTTTCTCCATCCACTGACAGTGGATTAATGTCTGGGGTTAATTGCGAATCGTCCCTTCAACCAGAGAGCTCTAAAACCAGCCCATGGAATTTCTCGATCAACACTGGATTTACAAGAGGGGACAGTACTCCAGGAAACTTCAAGTCACATATGATGAGCTAGCTAATTGAAATCATCACTAATTGATCAAATAATCTTCAAAAACATATCTTTGAAATAGCACTGTAAAATTTCTGTTTTATTTAACCTTGCTTCGTTCTTTCTTTCTTCCTTTCTAAGAAGTTCCCGCACACGATGTTATCCACGGTTTGGATAACTTTCTAAACTAGGCAATTAAAATGATGAAGGTTGTGTTTCATGAAACTATTTACAGATCAATGCAGGGTTGTGTTTCATAAAGCCGTTCGTAGACCTACGCAAAACTGTACGATCGACCGTTGACCCTTTCTTCGGTGCGATCAGCACCAGGAATTATCATTGAGGATGAGAAGGGGTCACCAGTTGATCTTAAAATTGTGCATAGATCAGGCATGATACTGGCGCCTTGTGAAAATACAGGGAAACTGGTGGGAGGTCCAAGTGGGCGCGTAATGAGGACCGAGGCGAGCGCGAAGCCATTACGGCCTTTCTTTATGGATTTCTTTGACACCTTTCTTTATGGATTTCCTTGGTTAAATTTCTCCCTTTTCTATTAAAAAAATATTCACTGACTGAGATCAGAGGCGTAAGTACCTATGGTAGTGCACAATACACAATGGGAATTAAAAAATTAAAAATTATTTTAAAAAATATTAATTTTTTTTTTTTTTTTTTTAAATATCGGAAAATCGGTAAAAACCTGGAAAGTATCATGCCTGATAGATCTACGCACAGCCTAATGAAATACAACCCACGACTTCACAAACAACTGATAACCCATGAAACAGGAGTTAGCATTGAGAGCAGGAAAGGGTTATCAGACATGTGTAGAGTCATTTGTAGATCTATGTACAGCATTGTGGTACACATCCCTACTGTTAGTTAATCAACTGACCTTCTTTTTCTTCTTCTTCTGCGCCTTACGACTAACTGATGAATTCAGCAATTCCTGAAAAGGAAGAATTAGAATCAATGAATTTCAGAGTTTAATATTATATGCATACATTTCAATAAAATAGATATGAATAAAAAGAATGAATAACCCCAAAACTTAATTTCTATAAACATCGTTATTTATATATATTTCTTCTCACTATTGACATTGCTAATCACCAATTGCATAGGACAATGCTAAAAAGACTACTAGTTTCCCTAGAACACAAAATAAACAAAAATATGAGCAAAATAAAAATTAAGTCAATCCTTAACCTTGGAAGTATTTCATTGGGATAGCCCGATATTGGAGCACAGTGGTATTTTGTTAAATAATATGAAAATAATATCAATGCTCAATAATTCATGAAAGATTCTTGCATACAAAATGACATTTGGCTACTTTTTTACAAAGGTTTTGTACTGCAAAATTAATTGGTTATATAATATACAGAGACGCTACACTCTCAGAGTATGCATTCGGAGAGGAATCAAAATTTGAATCGCCAAACAATTGAATAAATTATTTTGTCATGGCAGAAAGTTTACAATTATTACCATGCTTTCTCTCATTAAAAAAAAAGATTTGTTTCGGCTGTTTGGTGATTCTCAATCTAGTTTCTATCATTCATCTTCCAAACGTTTCATATTCTCTGCAGTATATTATCTTAGCTTTATCTACGGTCTCACCTTTAGTTCTTTGTCTTCAACTGATTTGTCTGATTGGTAGAGGGTTAGATCAACCGGTAAACCTGTGATCTTCAATGGTCCGTTAGGCATCAAGAGAACTGTGAACTTGAATTGCGCTACAAATTCACCTGCAATATAACATCAAAGTAGGGAAATATTGATCAAAAATTCAAAGGTACAGACATTTTAAGTAAATTAAAAAAATAAGTAATACTTGAATTTATATACCACTTATTTTTCCCAGAGAATACAAAGCGCTGCTTAGAAAGACCTACATTATAAACTAAATGGATGGCTTTTGAGGTGTTTCTTGAGACGGTCAAGTGATTTGATATTGCAGGGGTATTTGTTTTTGACAGAAAATCCACTAATTCTAAATTGTTCATACTTACTATGATACATTATCACCGTTTAACAAATTACTATCTGTGATCTTTTTTTCTACTATCATCATGTCTCGAAATCACTAAAAGCTACATCTCTATGTATAATCACATTGAATGATCAGAGCTAGAATTCTGCAAACAGGTGGATATGCATACAATGCCTATTTCTTCATAGTTGTTCATAGATCTACGCACAAGTCTATGAATGAAGGACGACCCTTTCCACTGCTCATTGATAGCTCCTGGCGCTAAATTGAACCTGAGAAAGGGTCACGATTTGTTCGTAGAGTTGTGTGTAGATCTACGAACCTTTTTTTTTCTTCAAATACAACCCTGGGCTGTATTTCACCAAGTTACATAAGACTTAAGATCGACTTTATACACATCTCGTATCAGTTCTTGTACTGAATGATCAAGAATCGCATATTACACTGGTTAACAAACTCCAGTCTTTCTTAAAGTCATGCATACCTTTAGGAACCATTTGAAACATCGCCCTAATTTTCATTTTGCAAAAAATGCAGGGAAACTGATTTATCTTGTCTCATGTAATTAAGGTGTAAGGTAGGGAAGACATGTAAAATAAGTATTTAGTTCCCAATTGAAAGTCGGAGTGAAAAAGGTGTTCTCTTGATGTGCTTTGTCCAGTAAGGAAGAGTTTTCTACAAGAAAGTGTTTTGTTAGGCCATGTGGTGATTCGAATTCTGATTTCTTTATATTAATAATAATGGCACATATGATTTAAACATGCCTGCTATCTAGTTACCTATTCAGAGGCGCAGAGGGAAAAAAGAGAAAAGAAGCTAAACTATCTTAACCCTCTCATTACCGCCTACTTTTTGAGAAAATCAAAACTTTCATTTTCAATCCAATTTGTCAGAAATGGAACTCGGACAATATCGCTGATGTTTGTATTCATTAAAAAGCTGCAGTCTCCAGCTTTCCAATGGTACATAACTCAACAGTAAAAGGCAGTATATAGTGAAACAAGAGCAGATTCTTTCTTCCTCGCAAACAGTGTTTAATGGCGTCAAAATGCAACTGAGGGACTGAGAGGGTTAAAGTAGGATGTGAAAAGGTATCCACGCTTGAATGATTCCAAGGAACCAGCATTACGTATGTTATTCGGGAGTGTGATCCATAGTAAAGGAGCATTGATAGCAATGCCTATTCATCAAAAGAACCTTTCACATTATGGGGAGTTAGCCTTCCAGTACCTGCTGATCTGAGATTTCTGGAAGGAACATAATCTGAAATGAGTTCATGTAAATGTGTAGGAGAAAAACTATTGATAACATTCCAAGTGAGCATGAGATGGAATTACTGTTNCGTCGCCGTCGCCGCCGCCGTCGGAAAAAGCGGCGCCTATGTCTCGATTCTGCTACGCAGGCGAGACAATAAAAACTATCACCTACATAGCCACACTGTGATTGTGATACCACCTTCCTTCTACCCTCCTACAATTTTCATCATCTTTCTTCTCCTCTACTCCCTCTTTCTTCTCTTCAACTCCCTCATCATGTTCCTCCTCCTCCTCTTTCTTCTACTCTTCCTTCACCAACTTCTAATTTAACTGCTTGATTACAAAGAAGACAATAACAACAGGAGCATAGAGAGCGATGGAAAAAAGGCTGAACTGTTTGATTTCAAATCCCATTCTGTTTTAAAAGACAGAAATAGGTGGACATGAGTTAGGAGTTCACCTCTGTTACATTTTGGGAGGTTTTTGAGAAAAGAAAAAACAGGCCCAAAGTCCTCATATCCTTCATCAAATAACTGTTAAAAATATCTGCAACGTTTCAGCAAATCTGTTAGTAAAACCAGAATATTTGCTGCATATATTTAAATCCCTTCAAATCCCTTCTCGAAACTCACCTCTTTTAACAACTTTAATTTGATTTTAGTACTTTATCAGTGGAGGCGCACACCAGTTAGTTATTTAGTAGCTTGTTCTTTACTTGTCAGATCTTATAATTTATTATCTGTTGCATTTACATTGTAGCATTATTTTAGTCTGTCCACCTGGGCACTTTGAAATATCCATATAAAGCATTCAAAAGTTATTATCGCTATCAAGAAAACTAGTCATAATGAATGAGAGTTTCAGGACTTTTACAATGAAAACATACTTGCCAGCACTATGGAATGAAAAAGCAGTAGATTCCCTTTTTCACCTTCTTTACTTCACACAGGCATGGCAAGGTAGAGGTAACAAGACGTGTTCTACAGCCAAATGCGGCCCAGTTGGTAAGCATGCAATTATATGCATATGGGTGACCATGTATATATGTGGCTCCATTTGAGGGTTAGAGTTGGGGTTGGGTTTAAGGTCCGATTTAGAGTTTGGCTTGCGATGTACATATCCCAACATAGCCATTGTAGTCAGAACAAATGTTATCACAGAGAGCAAAAGGAACAGAGGCCATTGGACAAAGTAAACTATTCCATTCAAACATTCACAGCAGCTAGATACAAACAAAAGAGGATTCCCTTCCTCTTCCTCTCCGGAAATATGTCAAACAGGCGTTACACAATGAATAGTGAGGGTACTTTTTTTGGTGTGCACAGCTGCTAACTAGAGTCAGTGGAAATTAGTAATAATCCTGCTACAAATTGGTATTTTTTGCATATATTACATTGAAATGCATGGTGCTTATATTGCCAAAATTAGAAATCTTTACCGGATTTAACACAAAACTTGACAAATCTGAGGCCAAAATTAGTAACAGTTGGGAGCTATGTGTGTGTGTTGAGCTATTGTGAATGCCTGAATGAAGTCGATTACTTTGTCCGCAATCCTTTGTCCCATCTGCTCACAGTGCGTTGAGCCGATTAGAGAGTGCGAGTCATAACAAGCTTGATGATGAAACAAACATACCTGAGTGAAAAAGGCATGGTGGTGTATCTATTGGTGATCTCGCTGAAGAACGCCCTCGACGTCTTCATCTTGAGCTGGTAGGTTTCCTCGGTCCTCTTGTACACGGTCACCCTATCCTCCTTCTCCTTGGACTTGCCTTGTCCTGTACTCACCAGGACGTCAACGCCGTACACCTCGTGCACCTCAAACGTGCACTTTGAATGCTCTCGGCTGCAAAGAATTTCGAAAATGGATAAATTACAAATTTGGAATAGGGTTTCAACAAGATTCTTTCCAGAACACATGGAGAATCGATTTGAAAAACCCCAATTCATTTGACTGTTCTGAAAAAAAATAGAAAGTTTGAAATTTCATACACTGAGTGAATGAAGAGTTTTCCGCCAAGACGTTACAGATTCCGTTGACGTTGCCTAGTACACATATCAGCATCAGTGGCAGGAATTGCAATATCAATGAGAATTCGAAAGTTCACAACTTTTGAACGGATTATTTGATTTCGTTCAATTTTTCAGTTTGTTCATCAAATTTGTCTTCATTCAATAACATGATTCCAGGATTGGGTTCCCCTTTAAATGTCTATTCTTATGCTTGGACAACAGGAGAGTCTCACTCTTGTACATCCACACCATGTTCTTGCAGACGGTAAAGCTGGACTCCCTGGAATGAAGGCCAAAAATTCCAAAGAATACCCTTCAACAAATTTGCTCTCTGTTCACTTTTAAATGCTATTAATGAAAGAGGAAACAATTCATCCATAATATTTTACTGTATAAGCCAATATTTTGAGGTAAAGGCATTTTCTTGATTTTCGTGTTGTTGGTTTCACGTTTCTGACAGGGATTAAAGGTATAGATTCGTAATGATCTGGATGCAGAAAGTGATGTTAAACAAGCTGGGCCCGTTGCATAAAGCACTTACCGCAAACAAAACAGCGGTAAGTCCCCCAAACTACGGTATCTGCCCAAAATTACGGTAAGGTTACCGCAGGCAGTTCACAATCCGTTGCATAAAGCCACCAGCGGTAAAATCCAACGGTATCTCACCCCAAATCTACGGTAACTCAACCGCAACCCCAGACCCTTGCGGCAACTCTAAAAATACAGCGGTAACTAAAAAAGACACTAATAAAATACATTTTTAACCCAAATTTTCTAAGTGTGATCAATCTAAAAGGTTTGCAAGACATTTTTGAGGATACCAAATTCAATATTTTTGCAATAGCTGGGTCTACNTGAGAGTGCGAGTCATAACAAGCTTGATGATGAAACAAACATACCTGAGTGAAAAAGGCATGGTGGTGTATCTATTGGTGATCTCGCTGAAGAACGCCCTCGACGTCTTCATCTTGAGCTGGTAGGTTTCCTCGGTCCTCTTGTACACGGTCACCCTATCCTCCTTCTCCTTGGACTTGCCTTGTCCTGTACTCACCAGGACGTCAACGCCGTACACCTCGTGCACCTCAAACGTGCACTTTGAATGCTCTCGGCTGCAAACAATTTCGAAAATGGATAAATTACAAATTCGGAATAAGGTTTCAACAAGATTCTTTCCAGAACACCTGGAGAATCGATTCGAAAAACCTTAAAGGGGAATTACACCCAGACATTGATTTGTAGTCAGTAAATGAAGAAAAATAGACTGAACAAACTGTGAAAATTTGAGCAAAATCGGATAATCCATTCAAAAATTAAGACTTTTTCAATTTATCATTTCCACCTGTGATGGGCATCCTTAAATTGGCAACTTATAGCCAAATTAGCATAATCTGTGATGTCATACATGGAGAACTCCTCATTCACTTTGTATATAAATTTATTGAAAATGGATCAATATCATATTTCAAATGATGAATCAACACCGTTCTTTATGGAATGCTCGCAGAATGCCTATAATATATGTAACCAAAACAAAAAATTGTCTACTTTTCTGGGAAAAGAGGAAAATGTGAAATTTTGTATACAAAGTGAATGGGGAGTTCTCCATGTTGGTTTGCCAATTTAAGGAGCCCATGAGGGGTGTAAATCAAAACTTTGATAATTCATAACTTTTCAATGGATTATCCGATTTTGCTCAAATTTTCACAGTTTGTTCATCTTATTTTTCTTCATTTAATGATGGCAATCTAATGTCTGAGTGTAGTTCCCCTTTAATTCATTTGACTTTTCTGAAAAAAATAGAAAGTATGAAATTTCATACACTGAGTGAATGAAGAGTTGTCCACCAAGACGTTACAGATTCCGTCAACGTTGCCTAGCACACATATCAGCATCAGTGGCAGGAATTGCAATATCAATGAGAATTCGAGAAAATTCACAACTTTTGAACGGATTATTTGATTTCGTTCAATTTTTTAGTGTGTTCATCAAATTTTTCTTCATTCAAGAACATTATTCCAGGATTAGGTTCCCCTTTAAATGTCTATTCTTATGCATAGACTACAGGTGCGTCTCAATATTGTACATCCACACAATGTTTTTTCAGACGATAAAGCTGTACTCCCTGGAATGAAGGCAAAAAATTCCAAAGAATACCCTTCAACAAATTTGCTCTCTGTTCACTTTTAAATGCTATTAATAAAAGAGGAAACAATTCATCAATAATATTTTACTGTATAAGCCAATATTTTGAGGTAAAGGCATTTTCTTTATTTTCGTGTTGTTGTGTTCACGTTTCTGACAGGGATTAAAGGTATAAATTCGTAATGACCGGGATGCAGAAAGTGATGTTAAACGAGCTGATGTATTCACAAGTTGCTTTACATGACTAAATATATCTGTGTAGGATACTAGGAGTACATTTCTGCTTGTATTCTGCATATTTTATGTCGAACACATCAATCAGCCATTTATTCAGACGGTGTGCTAAGTACTTTAGCACGGGGGAGCGTCGGCCTGCAATGGGCGGTGCTATCGGTGGTATTGTCTGCGGTGTGTGAGTTCGCGTTTATTTTGTTCGTGAAGCATGTTCTGAAGGGAGTACGACCGCAGCATGATTTTTTATTTTGCGATAATTAAGCCATTTCTTGGACGATTTCAATCAAACAAACTATGAACATGCTCTAATTTACTATTGAAAAAATGCATTCTGGTAATAATTTTACTGCAGCTCGCAAACTAGTTAAATATCTGAAGCGCCCTCCTCCCAAAATTGGTCTATCAATGAATGTACGCCAATGAATGTACATCATATAGACTGCAAATTTTCAAGGCCAAACCGCAAATTTAGCGAAAAATAAAACCATCGCAAAAATTTCAGCTATGAACATCAGAAGAACATGAGAAAACTTACAGCTGCTCATCTGTGGGATTTTGGATGATGCTCTTTTCACCATTGATGACGTTTCTCTTGAGCTGATGGGAGAGCATCCCTGAGACGGGTTTACAATCAAACGACTCTGCTGCCCTCTGGATCACATCCGTTACTTCATTGTTCTAAATTTTATTTAAAAAAAACAAAAACAAGAAAGATATATAATTGATTGAAATAATTCTTACCCTATCTTAACATGGATAAACACTGATTGACAGTGCGTTTTCGAGATGCTGCGAAAAAAATTCACAGGCATTCTCCGGTAGGATTCGAACCCAACCCACGATCTGCTGATGACTAGACAGGCGTCTTACCACTAGACCACTGAGAGCCGAAGGAAGCGGCGGGCTAGATTCTACCCGACAATGCCTGTG
>BQKZ01000579.1:139269-151947 GCA_036244855.1 Temnopleurus reevesii | reverse complement strand
GTCTGTTTTAGCCGACTACGCATGCGCGCAAAAATAGTAACTTTTTTCCCTAGGGAAAAAATTACTATTCGTACTATTCAATGACAAACGGCTTTCTTAGCAAATCTATTCATTTTTCTTGCCTGTACACTGTCAATGCAACGATCTTAGTGTAAGGGATATAATTAATATACATTGCCTTGAGACTTTCTAAATACTGTAGGGGCATTGCAAAGTTTTTGTTCACAAGAATATTGTTCAATGTTCTCCAAAACTCATGAGAAAACTGTCTTTAAATGTCTTATTGGACCGAGCAAATTGTTCTCCTTTCTGTCAACTTTTCTGGTGTTCATGAAGTGACGTTGTAAAGCGAAGCGGATCGCTTGCATAGATTTTTTGGTATACAGCTCACCCTTCCTGCTCCTTGCACCGGCGTAGAATTGCGATAGCAGAGCATCGAGCGCTTCGAGGCTCATGCCAGTATCCTCAAAATTGACAGCCACTTCAGAATTCTCTGAAGACGGACATCCCGTACTTTATCTGCTTTTTTGTGTTTTCACTATCCATTGAAGTGATGAAATCTTCTAAATCCTCGTCAGAAAACTGACCAAATCTCCGGGAAGTGGAGGTCGCCATCTTGAATGAGCGATGACTGATCACAAGCTGGCGCTCGCGGGTGAAGTTCGCACACACTGATCGCACACAAAAGTTCATGTTGAACCGTCGCGAATGTGACGTAATTTCCCTACATATTTTTACTACGTGAAGTAGTGACGTAAATATCGTCATGAACCTTCGTCATTTTCTCACATAGTTATTTTTTGGGCCAAGTTCCCAAACTAGTCGAAATTATATTCAATCACGTGAAAGTGTTTTAACCAATCACTGATAAATACATTTTTTACCCATAATATAATACGCACTTATTTGCACGTAACTCCATTTTCAGCCCTGGTCGAGCACAAGGCCCCGTGGTCGAGCTTTTTTTTTTAACTGAAAGGGCCATCCTGATTTATTAAAACAAAGAAAAACCTTAAAGCATAATATTTTTTGTTGATAATACATAGATACAGATACACTTGTTGATTCAACCTTTTGAATATTCTAAAAAAATACGCATTTCTGGCTTAAAACGAATTAAAAAAAAACAATAAATCATGAGTCAGTATTTTTCTTGCACTTCTCTTTTCTCTGCTATGTCTGTTGCATCTTACAATTTAAATAGAATTAAAGTGCATTTGGGGCCATACAAACCGTATACGTATATACGTGTAATATATGTGCATGATATACGTCATAACACTTGACCAAAAGTTGCCAACGCGCACAGAAATAAGGTTGTATATTTTCCATGATATCAAGATCCGTGCCACTGATGGGAGCAATGCAGTCGGCAACTTTGGCAGAATTATGTGACGTACTAGCCGACAACTCTTCATTCACTTTGTATTCCAAGATTTTGTTAATGGATTTATAATTATCATGATTATAGAATTTAGAATAATGGTTCAACATGATTCTTTAAAGGTCCCATGCAGAATTAATAAAGGCAAGGTTTTTTGAGCGCAGAAAATAAAAAAATATATATATAATTTTCCTAGAATGTAAAATTTGGTATACAGAATGAATGGAGAGTTGCCCGACATAACGTCACAGATTCCATCAATGTTTCCCATTTCCGATTGCACTGATCAGCTGAAGGGATCGGGAAATTCTTGCGAATTTGAATATTCTGACCTAATAACGGATTGTCCGATTTTGCTCATTTTTTCGCAAGTTGTTCATATGATTTTCCGCCATTCGATAAGATCACGATAATTCAAGGGGTTGAATCCCCTTTAACCCTAATCCAATGGGGGGGGGGGGGCTTTTAAAGCCCCCCCCCCCTTGCCAATTTTCGCGATAAATCTGAAACGCGAGAAGCTCGCGCCATAATTCTTTTCTGAGTTTTATCTTTCAAGTCTCGCGCAACTTTTAACTCCAAATTCGTGATGACCGGGTACGCGGTACCGACGCTACGCGTATTTGAAAAATATTCGTCGAGCCAACTTTGAGTCCAAAACGTGATTTCATGTACAAAGTCAATGGAAATTGTGTTTTTAATCAATATTCATAAATCCTTGTCTATTTTGTATATTAATGCATGAACTGAATTCAAAATTCATTTTCTATGCCTCTAATAATGTCACCAACAATTCCCATCGAAAAAACAGAGAAATACATAAGAAATTCACAAAAACAATAGAATACATGAGAAATTGATTTTGATTGCTTTTTCTTTCCATGACAATATGTCTGAAACATTACTATGAGTATCTAGACCAAAAATCAGCACATTTAGAGCTTCAGCAAGTGATTTATTGCTGTTTGATAGAATTCCTGCCTAATTATGCATAAGTAAAGCCTAATTAGCATAGTGAGTAGATTTTTTTTAAAATTTGACTATGCAATCTAGGAGTTAACATCGCGGGCTATGTGCACGCCAAATTTCGGCGCGATCGACGGGGAGAAATAAAGTCGTGGTGAGGGGGGTTGGGTTTTCCAAGAAAAAGACCCCCGAATTCTTAGTGTCCTTAAAAATTGATTGAACTCCCATAATCATTGTATGATGGAAAGTCGCACGTCTGCGCCCCTATAATCTTTCAGCTTGAAGAAAAGCACAAGTCAATGAATATATCCCATTCAATTCTAATCTGATATTATCACAAATATCCTAAAGAGTATGTATGAGAAATATCTCAGCTAAATCTGACCAGGAACAATGTCATTTAAGATTAAGTATACACCGCTCTCATTTTGGCAGTTCAAAGCATTTGGGTCCCTTCTCTGGATCCCATTCACTTTACACGCGGTTGGAGATTTTCGGGAACAAAATCTTGATTTCGCCGAGCGCCCGAGTTACATCGCGTATTGTCAATGAGGCGCAGATGAGCAACCTGGCGAAGAGGAGGGTGCCTTACATTATTGCAGGCGCGCACCCAGGATTTTCATACCCGGGGGGGGGGGGGGCTGAGCCCAAATTTGGCGCCCCCGCCCCCTCCCCGCTAAGGTCATCAGCTTAAATTTGGCGCCCCCCTTAGCGCCCCCGGAGGGCTGAGCACAAATTTTGCCGCCCCTGCCCCTTTGGCGCCCCCTTATAAGCGCATTTAGTCAACAAATTTTGGCGCCCCCTGGCTCTGACCCGGGGGGCTGGCGCCCCCATAGCCCCCCTCCCCCTAATTGCGCGCCTGTATTGTGCAATCTAAAGCTGCTCAGGATATGGGTATGATTCCAATAATTTGACAGATGTGTTAAGGTCTAGGTTGTCAGGCCGAGTATGTATCTGAGATGAAAATGGGATGAGAATGAAATGAAAATGATCGCATGTCCCCTGTCGATGCAGACAGATTAACCTTTGAAATATATCCTTGCTCAAAAAATATATATATCTCCCTTAATATAATCAGCTTGTTAGAGAGGAAGAAGGGACAATCACTTCATTTAGAAAAGTTACATTTAAGCCTCTCTTACAACCGGACGTGCTTGCTGTCTACGTGTGGTCTGCGTGCAAAAATGGGTCAAGTCGTGAGTTGCACGTGCGTGGGAAGTACGTTTTTTTTGGTGGTTGCAGACAGGACGCAGAGCACGCAGCCTGAAAACTGGTCGACCAGTTTTTTTGCCACGTACTTTCTGCGACAATTAGCACGCGGGGAGCAGGCTCAGAGGTCGCACGACAAAAGTACTGATTAAGTGCGATAGGCGTGCGTGTAGCGCAGGCGAAACATGAATAAACTTTTGCGTTGAAGCGTACTTTACACGCAAGAGGCTCGTACTTTGTACTCACTTCCAATGTACTTGTTAACAATTTGGGGAATGAGCACACTACATCCGTGTGTGTTTTCCACAATGCGTGGTGAGTACTTCTACTGTACCCCTAAAGTACTAGACCGGCAGCCAGCAAGGGTTAGCCTCGCTGGAAAGGTTACCAATTTTAATGTTCATGGATGCACAGATCGTACTCTCCGATATTACGAATGAGCCGTCTGGCATGTCCTTTCTGGTGGATGTGGCCATGGCATATGTACAAAATCAACATGGGAGATATCACTCAAAACCAGTTTTGAATTAAAACTTATACACCCCAGAGTACAGAATGACCAACGACAGACATATTTTCAGCAGCTTTGGGGTCGACAGATGCCCCTAAAGTTTTGGTCTCCCATAAGCTTGTGTACAAAATCAAGATCATATTTTCCCCATAGGAATACGTGCAAAATCGATATCGGATATATACCAATCGAACCCAAGTTTGCATTAAAGCTTGAACACCCGAAAGTACAGAATGATCAATGACAGAGAAATTTTCAGCTTTTTGGGGGTCGACAGACGCCCTTAAAATTTTGGTCGCCCATAAGGTTATGTACAAAATGAAAATCATACTTAGGTATGTGTACAAATTTCGTCATAATGGAATCATGAACACTGATGAATCCACGGGAAACAGTTGTTGACACCTCTGGATTTTAATTTTAGCCAAAAGAGCACTTCATTTTTGATAGGGCCATTTTGATTTTGTACATATATGCCTATTGGGAAAAATGTAATCTTGATTTTGTACATAAGCTCATGGGGCACCGAAATTTTAGGGGCGTCTATCGGGCCCTTTCCTACATCGTCTTGCAGTGCCCATTCATCTCTCTCGAGACTATGACGAATCATTTGACGTAGGTTCTGTGCGGTCACCTTTCGAGCTAGGCTAGCCGATTTTTCTTACCACTTTGGGCCCCTCCCATGGCCATATCCACCAGATAGGACATGCCAGACGGCTCATTCTTTGAAATAACCCCATCAGATAAATTAAGTGTGCATCCCCTTCCCCCCCCAAAAAAAAAAATAAATTACCCAGTCGGGGAAAACAATGAAAATCGATTTAATGTATAAAGCCGACATAGTGAACAATTACGAATGTTTAATTGTGATACTGATCGGAACATGGAAAGCTTTCGCCAACTCAGCATGCTCAATCATGCCAGTTATGTTTTAACAGTATATGGGTGCAAGTGAATATACTTAATGACCCCCCCCAAAAAAAAAAAAAAAAAAAAAAAACGATAATTTCTTGATCGGCGCACTTGGGCACGAATATTGTAGGTTCAGCCGATAGAATGAAATCTGAATGCCGAACTATGCAGCAAACAACAAAAAGAAACGCGTGGAAATGGGTTAAAACAATGGACAAAACTAAGTTGATATTTTCAATATTTTAGCTATATCTTCAATAGATCTCATTAACATTTGGAAATAATTCCTTGGTCGAAATCGAGACAACTGCACTGTTTGAAAATCCTTAAAATATACTGCGCATCAAAATTATCAATATGTAATTGTTGATGACTCACTCGCCTCACTGACATTTGGCTGCATCTGACATGGGCATCAAAGGATTTCCGCAACCCATCAGTTCAATTGTTCATCTCTTCAATTATACACGATGGTTTCCATTTCTTTTATTCAGTCGGCACTCCTGGGCGGTGTTTCACCAAATCGTTCTTAAAGTTACGCACGACTTTACGTTCGACTGGTATCAGTTCTTGCGCTGGATGTGCGTGATAATGTGAACCATTACACAAAAGAAGGGGTACCAGTCGAACGTAAAGTCGAGCGTAAAGTCTTTCTTATCTTGGTGTAACATCTCCCAGTTCTTTAAACCCCTTGGAATCCTATTCAAGTCGACACATATAAAATCGTGAAATATCGTTCCCAGATTAAAAGTACAAAATAGATGTTTTGAGATGTCCAACATCTAAGGTGTTTGCTAAATGTCAACTTTTCATTGATTTCATCGGTTGCCATGGCAAGGAAACTGCACTATGCAAGAGTAATCCATCCTAGAGATGTTCTCTATGAATCATTGAATATTATTGTTAAGGAATACCTTACACGGTTCCCATGGCAACAATTATAATGATAATAATAATACACAACATTTATATAGCGCTTAATACGAGGTGTTTCTAAGCGCTCTGTGCATTATTACCCGGCTATAGCATTGCTACCATTCGGCGCTCACTGCATTCAAGAAATTTCTTCCTACCGGTACCCATTCACCTCACCTGGGTTGAGTGCAGCACAATGTGGATAAATTTCTTGCTGAAGGAAATTGACGCCATGGGTAGGATTAGAACCTACGACCCTTGTGTTGAAAGGCGAGAGTCAGAACCACTACATCCTAACATGATACCCTAACATTTTTGCATTTAACAAAAAAAAAATCACACATGTTATTACCAGAAAATAGCATTTAAAAACATTTACAAATATTCGGGACTTGTTCCATTCATAAAACATTGTATGGATGTTACCATGACAACCATTTAAGACAATAACCTTGATTGCATAGAAATGTTTTTTTTTACAGCTTTAATGTTTCTCACATTACCTGAAAATAAATTGTAAATTGAACCACACATTTTAAGCCAATGCCCGTTCGGAAATATGGCCGAAATACATTTGTAGACGTTGCCATGGTTACCATTATGATCTGCCTTAGATTTTTTGCTGTTGTCATGTATTCGCGAGAACCTGAAAATAGATTGTAAAAGACCCTACTTAGCATTTATTAAATTCATGAATTTTTCCCAATTACCATTAGTTTTAAGCCATTGAAGGGTTGTTGCCATGGCAATCATTATGGATGATGACTTACATTGCATCGAAATATATTCATAATCATTAAGTCATTTAGACTACCTGAGAAATGACTTGCGCAGAATAAAAGTAAAAGAGAAACATTCAAATGATTCAATGTCTTACCTCTCCTTGGAAACAGCAGAAAAATGAGAAAGATGTGAAAAAGAATCTTCACCGGAGACATGTTTCTTCTGAAGTTCGGTAGATCACACTTTTTGAAGTTTTCGATTCATATTATACCTGAAAATTTTGGCAATTAAATTCACATTTGAATTACTTTTCTGAATGATATGTGTATTTCAAATAGATTCCATAAAAAAGGGGGGAGGGGAGACGAATCATAATAGTTTCCGATTGAAAAATAACCAATTTATGCTTGAAATGATTAATTAGTGACATAAAATTTTTCTTCTGTAAAATATATTTTTTATTAAAGTAACTTGAATGACTATTCCCAGGTGGAATTGATCGTTGTAAGCTGAATATGAATTTAAATGCCAAATATTAGAAAATAACAGAATAGGCGGCTCGCTCGTTGAAGTATAAATACGTTTGCGGCTAAAATAATGAATGATTTCCTAAGCGCTGTGACCAGCCCTTGCACTCCGACATATCGCGTGCAGTGCTCATACCATCTCCTTTTATAGACTAATCACGATGACTTCCAATGGAGGTACAGTGAGCTCGATTGCGCACGTCAAAGTTCAGTCACAAGTTTGAGTTTTATGGCCAAGTAAGTAAGCTCAGTAAGTAGCAGATTTAATGGCATTTTAAATATGCTCCTTGAAATCAGATATGTACGGATAACATAATGATACGCTTATCTGATGACAGAGCATGTAAGTATGTCGGGCGCCTTTCGAACGCTTTCTGCGTCGACCTAGCGTCTTCCTTCCGTAGCTCTGCGTTCATGGAGCGTCTTTTGAATACTACAAACGCTGGGCAGACGTTGGCTATAAACGAAAAGGTGTGATTTAGCGTTTAGCCAACGTATACGTATGTTGAATTTACTCACTGCTCTCTGTGCCCATTTATAAAGACAGGGGAAGCAGTTGACTGACGCTGAAGAGTTCCAGCTTGCGCCCAAATTTTGCGCACACTCGCGTGAGACAAATAAGCGTGACAATTTTATTTCAAGTGATCATGGCTCCAAAGCTGATTACCTTTTTTAAATAAAAAACTATCGGCACTGATCGAGGGATAGGAAAATTTGAAATAGATTAGATACATTTATAACAAGTCAAAAAGAAATTGAGAAATGGTTGGATTACAATTTAAGGGAAAGAAAACGTACATGTGAAGTAAAGTAAAGAGCTGGCATCAAATATAGATATATTTACATTTTGTAAAAGAACGAAATGTTTGGTGTTACGAAGTCTAATGTGTGATTTGATAAGTTACATCAAGAATTTCTGTTGACTTAATCACTGCACAAATTGTGATATCTCGAATTTGATTTTATTTTTTCAGTCCAAGTCCAAGAGATTATGACTACTGTGATTGTCACACATGAATCAATGTGCAACATTCCATTTTTAAAATTCAAACAACTCCGTCACTGGGAGCACCTTTTCGATGAAAAATTATTCTGATTATGATTATTCTGCGGAGTGCTCAGAAGATTCGAACCAGCGCCTTGGAGGGTGTGGGATTGCTTGGTTGTACGTGCTNCTTGGACATTAAGGCAGTTTTTGTGGTCCCATCTCTTTGTATTTGATTGTATTTTGGCCCTGGTATAACAAGATTTCATTATAAAGTGATGATTTCTCTGATCCCAAGGACCTCGTTATAACAAGGTTTGACTGTATATGCACGATGGTAGAAATGAGAATGGGAATGCCAAAACCGATGACCAGAATATTTTACTGTATGTTGATTAAAATAGCCATGGATGTGCTCACTCATTTCATTTGGACTTATGAATTTACACCTCATCACAATTTCGTCCCCCAGACTTTGCACCACCAGCAGAGGGTCGTCCCCTAGACCCCACATCAGCAGAGGGTCGTCTCCCAGACACCACAGCAGCAGAGGGTCGTCCCCCAGACTCCGCACCAGCAGAGGGTCGTCCCCCAGACTCTGAAGCAGCAGAAGGTCGTCCCCCAAGCTCCGAAACAGCAGAAGACAGTCCCCCTGACTGTGAAACAGCAGAGGGTTGCCCCAATGACATCGCACAAGGAAGCTCAGCTGTTCTGTCTGTCCTTTGACGCTCTGTTGAGTCGGTGTGCCTCCTTTCTCCTGATGGCGCCCAGCTCCCGGTGGAGTTCTCTAATTATCATCCTGGAGAGATTTTCGCCACCCTGTACCATGGCACTGTTTCTGAGTGCCGTCCCTCCTGCACCAGGGTCACAAATCCCCCTGGTCGTCATCCCTATGACATCACACAAGGGAGCGCGATCAATGCCAAACTTCATAGGGTTTATGATGCTGTTTTGCTCTTTTGATATCAAATGCGATTAATCACATTCAATGTCATTTCTACCAAATTTCTTGTAATTATCGCATTTTTATTTTGGTGCAATCGTGCGATCGATCGTGCGAGCAATCGACAGCGAAGATCAGAAGGGGGGGGGTGCAAAAAGCTTGAGATCAAGCACACAAAATCTGTTTGTAGTTCCATCGATAAAGACCAATTTTATTGTGAACGCTCTTTTATACATGCAGCCTCGGTTTTATGGAACTCAGTCCCAAATTACCTGAGAAATATTTCTGATTTAGATATTAAAGTCTAAGGCTATGCTTAAAGGGGAATTACACCCAGACAATAGTGTATGGTCAATAAATGAAGAAAATCAGATGAACAAACTGAAAATTTTAGAAAAATCGGATAATCCATTCCTAAGCTATGAATTTTGTTATCATTTCCACCTGTGCTGGGCATCCTTGAATTGGCATGCGTATAGCTAATTAGCATGAACTGTGATGTCATACATGGAGAACTCCTCCGTTTTTTTTATTGAAAATGGATAAATATCACATTTCAAATGAGGAATCAACACCGTTCTTTCTGGAATGCTTGCAGAATTGATGTGGCTATAATATATCTAACTGGAGAAACAAAATTTTGTCTACTTTTCTGGAAAAAGAGGAAAATTTGAAATTTTGTGTACAAAGCGAATGGAGAGTTCTCCATGTTGGCAGCCATTTTGTGCCTATACATTTGCCAATTTAAGGAGCCCATGAGGGGTGTAAATCAAAACTTTGAACATTCATAACTTTTGAATGGATTATCCGATTTTGCTCAAATTTTCAGTTTGTTCATCTTATTTTTCTTCTTTTAATGATAGCAATTTAATGTCGTGAGTGTAGTTCCCTTTTAAGAAGTATTTGTTCTATGTACATGAACCCAGTGCACAATATCAGATGTACATTGTTTTCTTGCCTTTTAAAGCAGATCTTTGTTCTTCATTCTGTTATTTCTTTTTCTGCTCTGTAAGCGCATAGGGATATGCCATGGCTATGTGTTATGCGTATATAAAAACTGTATATTATCATTATTGTTATTGTTATTATTATTATTATTATTATTATTATTATTATCAGTAATAGGATATGGCAAAAAAAAATTGTTTTTATACAAAAAAAAATACTTTAAAGATAAATTATGTAGGTTGGCCTGGCCATAATTGCTGAAAATCATTTTTTATTCTACATTTTTATTTATCATCTGAAAAAAAAATAACTGCACATTGTTTCCCCATGATTTAAGAAGATCATTTTTGCCTTTAAATACATAGTTTCAAGTCTCTATTTTGATTTTTTTTTATGTATTCAAGGGAGATCTCTCATGAGATTAAAGGGACGAATCATGTATGGAATGTCATTTAGGAGGTTATGAACGAGACAATCACAATGATGAAAGTTTTTGTGGTTTTGTTCCAAAGTTGCAATTGATCGCAACGTGCCACTTAAAATCATTGAATTGTGCGCATCTTAATAATTGTGCAAACAATGCGCAAATGAAAATGCATGTTACAATTTGCCAAGTTGCAGTTGCTTTGGAAAAACAACCCCTTTGTGTAATATATCTATAGTATAGGGAGGAGCTTGGGACCCTACAAATACATTGTTTTCTTGGTATTTTTTAGACCAAGTCTTTACTGGGGGGGAAGGCCAATTTCTTTGCCCCCCCCCCCCCCTTCAGAGTTTCATATTTGTTATACCGTTGGTTATTGGATGTCTGTATAAAGCAATTTTCCTTAACATAAATTGCCCAATGATGATTAAAATCCCAGAAACATAGAAGCATTAATTCATTTTTATTTGGGGTGGGGCAGTGAAGTCAATGGTCCACAAGCTATTTTGAGTGTGATGTAAAATAAATTATATTTTATGTATTAATAATATAATAATGATATAATATATGCAATTTATATAGCGCACGTATCCACTCTCATTGCTGAGTGCTCAAGGCNTCGAGGAGATGACAAATAACTAGGTCATACATTACATTCCCCTGGCACCCCCTTGGGAGGCCCTTATGAGGTGACAACAAAATTTGCCCCTCCCCATTAGTTCAAATTTTGCTCCCTTTTACCGACGATTTTGCGCCCCTAACTCTGATACTGGTGGCTATAGCCCCTAAAGACCACCCTTACAATTGTGGTTTTATGCAAAAAATTATGGAGCTAACATGTGGCATAGTACAATTTCAAATAAGTAAGTATTTCAAGAGTGTTCAGATAGAAGTTATATTTTATTCATACGTTGAAAAGAAAAACATATTTCAGTGGTCGTGGCTGGATTAAAATGTCATCTGCTTCTGCCATATTGATAAATGGAAAAGCTCTCTCCATGTTTACAAGGATTTAGTATGGGTGGCTATTAGAACGTAACAGGTAATAGGGTTTAGAGTGGCTTTAGAAAGATAATTTTACCAAGTGTGGTAAATCGAAAATCACAACTACCCTTTACAAATACTTTGCAAATTTCAAAACAAAATAATAATTCAATTTGTGGTTGTCGGGGAAAGAAAGTTGACTCGTTATTTTCTACAATGTTTGTAAATAAGAATGTTTGGAAATTTTCTTAAATTTGAGCTATCCCGAGTAAATCATTGCCGTTTTAATAATAATAATGGTGGCTTCTTGTATAGCGCACAGGTCCATCTTATCTGTGGCGCTGAAAGCTTTACACTCACTATTACTCGGCTCTAGCTGGCAGCCAGTACGGTGCTCCGCATTACAAGGAATTTCTTCCTGCCGTCCCCATTTACCTCACCTGGGTCGAGTGCAGCACAATGTGGATGGATTTCTTGCTGAATGAAATGTATGCATAGAGTTGAAGCTGTAATTTTGTCAACGTTTTGATGAATGCACTGGGGAAATATTTATGAGACATTATTGGGATATCCACATGAGCCATTAAAGGGAAGTATTATCTTAAAATATACTTTTAATACAAAAGAAAATACTCCGCATATTATGTAACAGTCCTCCAAATCCCCTCATTGATTGATTGATCGATTGATTGATCGCATTCATTTCTGAAACATTCATCATTGAAACATTTACAATCTAAGAATAACGGCGGATTTCCCATATTCAGCTCGTCCATCAAAAGGAGCTGGTCTTTCGTGGGGTGATAAAATTTGGATAATAAAATGTTGAAAAGCAAAGATCTCTGTATTATTTCAAATAAGGTCAATTTATGCACCAATACAATAATAAAAAATGCTACATGATGTTTTTGTCATGAATTGTTTTTAATGCTGTGATTAATAATCATCCCATTGGACATTCTAATGAATATTATTTACCTTTATTTAAGACACGTATTGCTCAAAATATTTTACTTTTCAAAGGACCCCGTTTCCTGAAAACCCTCCCTATCGATCTCACATCTGCCTCGTCGATGGAAATTTCTGAGGAATATCGTTAAAGCTCTTTAATTATTATTTTTGATAATTAATTAATTCTTACGTTTAGTATACTACCAATCTCTCATTGGTCTTCCTCCCACTCTACACTAGTGATACTTTTTTTTTTCATATTTCGCCTGTGCCGCCCCCTTCCCCCCCCCCCCCCCCCC